>JAQMCX010000603.1:0-10567 GCA_029814765.1 Acanthurus leucopareius | reverse complement strand
CACCACCCCGGTCTGCCAATCCAGAGGCACTGCCCCTGATGTCCACACGATGTTGCAGAGTTGTGTCAACCACGACAGCCCCACAACATCCAGGGCCTTGCGGATCTCCGGGCGGATCTCATCCATCCCTGGGGCCCTGCCAGCAAGGAACTTTTTGACCACCTCGGCAACCTCAGCCCCGGAGATAGGAGAGCCCACTCCCGTGTCCCCAGGCCCTGCTTCCTCACAGGAAGGCGTGTCAGATTGAGGAGATCTTCAAAGTATTCCTTCCACCGATCCACAATGTCCCGAGTTGAGGTCAGCAGCGCACCATCCCTATCAAACAGTGTTTACAGTGCACTGCTCCCCTCTCCTGAGATGCCGGATGGTGGTCCAGAATCTCTTCAAAGCCGTCCGGAATTCAATCTCCGTGGCCTCACCGAACTCCTCCCATGCCCAGGTTTTTGCCTTGGCAACTGCCGCAGCTGCACTCCACTTGGCCTGTTGGTATCTGTCTGCTGACTCAAGAGTCCCACAGGCCAAAAATCCCCGGTAGGACTCCTTCTTCAGCTTGACGGCATCCCTCACCCACAACAGGCAAAGCTCTCCCGGAGGCAAAGCTCTCCCGGAGGTGGTAGTTGAAGCTGGGAGACTCTGCCAAACGTTCCCAGCGAACCCTCACATTACATCTGGATCTGCCAGGTCTGACTGACATCCTCCCCCACCATCAGAGCCAACTCTCACCAGCTGTAGCTGTTACAGAAAAGCCATGAACCTCCAAACAATTACAAACTTTGCTATGCTGCTAAACTCTCCCTTTTATCTAACTGATAAACATGCACACACATCACTTTCAGCACCTTAGTTTGTTGAATATGCCTCCAAACAAACATTAATTAAAAAAAGTGAACTGCTAATGGCAGTTATTTCGGCTCTTTTTAGAGAGCCGGTTCTTTTACTCTGGTCTGGTGCTCTGCTGTCACTCTCTGCAGACCCTTGCACAGGATTAACATTTTAGAGGCTGTAACATAGCTGAAAAGGAGTAAATTATAATAAGTATAAAAATTATGCTTTGTTTTATTTAGGAGTATATAATATCATTTCCAGTCATGTCTAATCTGCTTTTCATACTAATAATGCAACAACAACTAATAAAAATTATAAAAATTGAATAATAATAATAATAATAATAATAATAATAATAATAATAATAATAATAACAATAATATATTATAATAATAATAATAATAATAATAATAATAATAATAACTACAATAATAATAATAATAATAATGTGATAACATTTGTACACTGTATCTGTCGGCACTGATCTCCACAGTGACCTGCTCAAATGGCTCCAGAACAGTGCATGCCTCCTGCAGTACCTCCCATTCCTCTTGGCTCAGAGAATCAACAGGTGCATTGATAACAGCCAGGGTAGAGATGACTGCATCCTTGGACTCCAGAATCCGTTTTAGCATATGAAAAGTGGAGTTCCACCTGGTAACACACTCTTGTTTGAGCTTCAGCTTAGGCATGCCCATCTGTCGTTGGGTAGATTTGAGCTTCTCTGTGGCTGTTGTGCTCCTGTGGAAGAATTCCACTATCGCCTTCCCTTTGTCCACAGTGGGCTTCATCACCTTCAGAGCATCTCTTACAAACAGATTGATTGTGTGTGCAAGACATGGGTGATGGGTCCATTTCAGGATTTTAATTGCCTTGGTTATGTTAGCTACATTGTCACTAACACAGTAAACCACTTTGTTTTCCACATCCCACTCTTTTGCCACTTTGAGCAGCTCCTCTGCTAAATTCTCAGAAGTGTGTCTGTCACTGAACTCAAAACAGTCCATCAGACAGGAGACAATTTTTTCATTTTCAACAAAGTGGCATGTAACTGACATGTAGGATGTGGTGGTTCAGGATGTGGTCAAAAAAGCCACAGCAGTCAGTTGTTAGACAAACAGCTGTGGCTTTTTTGACCCTTTCTTGGAGTGAAGCACGTTCTCTGTCATATAGGCTTTAGGTGATTTTTTGGGAAAGTGTTTTCCTGCTTGGAATTGCATGTATTGGATTGAGAGCATGAGAGCATGAGTATAGCTTCTGAATCCTTTGTCGTCCATGATTGAAAATGGCTGAAAATCACGTGCAATCATTTTAGCCAGTTCCTCATCAATTGTGTTCTGTCTTGCTGGGGTCATAGCCTTTTGCAAAAACTGTCTCATAGAGCTCTGGGTTGTAGGTCTAGGTGGTTGTGGTGCACTGGATGATGCTATAGACAATGCAGCAGCAGCAACAGTTGCAGTAGACACACTGGCGCTTTCATTAATAGCAGGTCCCCTTGCTTGACTTTTTTCTTCCCATTGTACTGATGGATGAACAGTTCTCATGTACCTTTGCAGGTTGTTTTTGGAGCCAGCTGGATATGAGATTTTCATCTTGCACAGTCCACACTCTGCCTTTGAACTGTCTATGACACTGAAATGCGCCCAAATTTTACTGTGTTTCCTGCTGTCACTCATTTTCTCACCTTTCCAGTGTGTTTTCTCTGTCTGTAGCGCATGTTCTCTCTCTCTCGTCTCCCTCCCTCCTACTCTGTGCTCACTGCGCTGTCTGTAACCCCTCCCCTCCCCTCCCCCTTCTGTTCAGTGTGGACACACAGACGCTACCACACATCTTGACCAATCACTTGCGGCTTTAACAGAAAAAAGAGGAGAAAAAAAAAATTGGCTCCAGATCAGGAGCCAGCTCCCATCGTTCACTTCAAAGAGCCGGCTCTAAGAGCCGGATCGTCCACAACTGACATATCACTAGTTTGAAGGCATTATAGCTGGTTAGCAGCTCAGCTACAGTGCATTAAACAGTCTGTAAACGTACTAGCAAATGTCACCTGGGTCATTGAGATGCTGGTGTGGTTCTTACTCTTCAGTATCACTGTGCACCTGCAGCTCGAGTCCAGGAGGTGCAGCAGTGCAAAGTGCAAAAAGCTGGGTGAGCTGGGGTAAATGGATCAGTGGATGTGGTGATCAAAAAATACACTTGAGTCCTCTTTTATCACTGGTCTAGAGACTGTAGATTGTATATGTGTTTTGTGTATAGAAGTATAAGGAAACTGTGACAACGGATACTGTGAGAACCACTCATAGACAAATGCAGAAATGCACAAATTTCTGATTAATCGCATTAAAGGTTCTTGTTAATGCTTCTTTAAAGGTATCTGTTTGTTGAAGAGTGTTCAATTAAGTTAGGTTATTTAGGTTTAAACATTATTGCATAAACTCTGCATATGTTCTCCAAATATTCTGTTTTTTCTTGTTCTTGTAAAATTACCAAACCATGCCAGATCTGACAATGAGTGTATTATGGGCTTGAGAAGATTAAAAAGTAACTGAGCTCCACTTTTAGTGGGGTTAACATACCTGACACTTAACAACACAAACAAAAAAAAAAAATTACTGAAGCAACATTCAATATTACAGTCATTTATATGCTGTTGTTGTTTACTCTGTCTCCTAGAAATTACACTTATGATTTATTGATAAATACTTTTTTTGGCCAAAGAAACAACCATAAATTGATGAGGTGATTGTACACGTCTGGTAGGACTATCAGCTGTGTGCCAGTGGTGCAGCGGGCAGGGAGGAGCAAGATACCTCTACTGCTCCTGGAACAAGACTGCAAAAATGGACACTCCCCTGTATAAATTGATCTATGCCACGTGCCATGTGCTTGCGCTGGGCACAAGTGCAAGATAGGGCACCAAGTGTTTGTTATTTTGGAACCCTGTTGGTAATGTATTGATGACCCCTACAGATGTATAATTATACAGCCTTCAGGGGGCTCAGACCTCTCCTTATGGGGGCCCAGCCCCCACAGGCCACCACAAAACTTGAACCCAGATTACACTGCTGCGGCCTGATGTGCCACAGTGTATTATGATTGTTGGGTTTTCTACCTTTTGAAGCAAAAAGGACTACCAAAGCTTTTTCTCTATATTCTCTGCTTATAGATCAACTCTTTCAAAAATATTTGTATCTTTCTATTGCATAGGCAGCCAAGCTATATAGAAAAACTATCTTTAGAGAGGTTTAAGTACTGTCTTTAACAACGTTTTATTGTTTTAGTAATTGAAAATGTAACTTGGGCAACGTTATGTTTCCTTCAAAACATATTTACTGCTAAACATGAGCTGCACATAAAACTAATGTTTAGGAGACACAGTTGCCTATTTACTGAAATGAATACCAAGTTTTTATTTTAAAGAATTGGTATCTAACTATTCTCTCTGGAAGTTATTCACTGGTTTAAAGATAAATGATGAACACCTAATAGATATACTCAGAATAAAAACTTTCTAATGTATCCAAACACAAATAGACGCACCCATGTGCAGTAGAACATACAAACACACAGACACATTTAAACAAATTAACTACTTTTGCTCCCACATAAAAGATATACAGTGACCATTATCCTGTGTTGGCTTTGCTCATACGTACAGTAATGTTTCACCTGCTATACAGGCACCTTGAGAAAGGGAGTCTCCACATGTCCATGTTTTACATTCACTGGTCCAGCAGAGGAAATGAGCTTAGTGTCATTTAATGGGTGCAAAGACACTGTGCAATGGAGATGAATGAGGTGTGTTCTGTGAGTATGAGAAGGAGAAGGCAACTAAGTTTATTAATTTTGGTAAATGCAGCAAGGAAGCAAACATGTCCCCTGACAACATGCAGGGCTGTCTGTTTTCTGGGTTATAGCTATAACACTGCTGGAACTGCCCACGGATTACTAGAGCTTGATCTAACTGTTAGTTTACAGTTTGTTCTGTGAAAGTACCACTGTGTTGTCGCTGTGATTCACACAATGAAGCCGGAACAAAATGTTCCTTACAACTACGTTACCAAGTAGGTTTGACTAAAGATACAGTATGAACAATGCCTTTTATTAAGATTGCTGTAAGAATAAAACATAGGAGGCTCATTTTGGGTAGAAAAAATATTAGCTGTCAATTAAATCAAAGTATCAGTTATAGATAAACTTCTTTTTAAATTGAACAAAAACATTACATGAACATTTTTTTTTGTACACAGTCAAGTCTGACATTAATGCAAAGCATTTGAAGTTATATTAATGGGTTTAAATGCACATATGGGTGGTTTATAGTGATTTAATAATAGAAAAAACAATGTGGACAGAGAACAGGTCTGAAGTAGGCTTTACACCTGGGAGCTCTGGCTGGATCTGTTTCCATCTGTTTCCATCTGTCCCTAACTCTCCCTCTTACACACTCACTTGATCTGGCCACTCTGCCCCTTTTCCAGAGGCCATGGTTACGAGCTGTTTTGTTTACCACTCTGAGGACAGGAGAACCTCATCTACTGACATCTACTGACATAATGTCCCGCTGAGTGTTTTATCAGACGTAGGTTGGTTGCTTCAGCTAGAGCCCTCACTACCACCCATTTGTTAAGTTTATTGTTGTCTGCTTTATTGTGAGGTTCATATGGCGACAATCAAATACTGGCACCTTCTTAGAAAGAAATGCAGTATCCAGTGGGGGAAAAGGAGCAGTAAGTCCAGCTCAGGGATTTTAATAATTATGCCAAGCTTTATTAAAAAAACAGATTTGTTACTGAATAATTGATATATTTTAGATTTTATTTCAATATACAGTTAAGTGGTGAACACCGAGGAGCATTAAGGACCTTAATGACATAAATATTTTCTAAGAAGTTGGTGACCAAGACATGGGATATTTAGAGAGTAAATGTTGGGGTGGTTGGGGTGGTTGTGGGGGGGGGGGGACCATTGGTAATGTTTCTTTTTATGATTGATGTTGACTAACTAAACAGACAACTGTATGCAGTCATGCTCCCCACTTTATATGTCAATAAAGTATTATAATGTGTTATAATGTGTTCTGCTGTAACCTGACGGACCAGATGGTTTGTTACAGAGAACCATCTGGGAAATAATACTTGGAAACTGTTTGGAAAAAGGCAGGAACTTCAGAAAGTACTTGGCAAATGTTTGATAAAGCATCTGTCTTTCACAATCTACCACGGACCAACTTTAACTGATCGAATCAACAAACCATAGCAATGTAAAAAGAATGCTACTAGTGGAGCTGGTTTGAAAGTGGAAAAGCTGAGGCCAGTTGGTGAAGTGTGATGACATCTTTTCTGTTGCTGAAAGCCTTCAGTGCTGTTCTGTACACTTCTTTTAAAGAAATATTCGCTGGTTCGCATTTTACTGATGCTATTTCTACTCTAACTCCTGCCATTGTTGTCTTCAGTAAATGAAAAAAAAGAAAAGTCACTTCAGTGCTGGACATCACAAGTAAACCCAACCTTCAGCTATATCTGTATTTCCTCAAAGAATGCAGACAAAAACACATGGCTTTAAGTGTAACAAGAAGAAAAATGCAAATAACCACTGTTTTTAGAGGGTGCATCAAAAATGAAAAGCATTTAGAGAATTGGAGATATTTAGCATATAATTTCTTTAAGAAGCAGATTTGTTTATGTGGCCATTTGAGACCTGCTATTTTACCACTGAGAACTCTATTTCTTTTCTCAAAGACAGTAAAAGCACAGATCCAAGTGCATTTCCAATTTGGTAGAGTGCAAGGGGCCTTTTTCTTGGCTTATGTGAAGTTGCTATTTTCATGACTCAACATGACTCAGGCTTTGCCAAGATGGGTGGAATAGCATAAAAAGTGTGCCTGTAAAGATAAACTTGTGAAGTGCAATTTTGGTGTCATTTTTTAGGGGTTTATGTTTTTCCACCAGCTCATCCAGGGTGCAACGGTGGGTTGTTTTTCTGGTTTGGTGGGCAAAATGCACATGAACGGAGCTTTCCAAACTCCCACAGTCTGGTTTGGTCTCCTACACATGTCATCCTACTTATATTTATTATTAAAACAAGTTTTGAATGCAACCTTCTGTTTCAGTTAAATATGAAAAATAAGCTGATTCTTGTCTACTGAATTGGGTGTGTGATTATATGTGCGTCATGAGGCGGTAGGCGGTTAATTACAAATGATTTGCAACTGAATTACACATGTATGCATTAGAACTCAAAAGCCATAAAAAAAGAAAACAAGGGTCATTACAGTGAAGACTGAGTTGATTTTGTACATACAAAGTAGTAACCATTTTACTGGGAAGGCTTGAGGCGTGAGGAAAGTAGTCCTTTATCAGGGTGAATTTTAGACATGTAAAAAAAATCTTTTTTTGTGTTATCTGCACAGTTATTTCAAATTTTGAAAATAACTACACTTTACCTACAAATATGTAGAAGTACAGTGTAACCAGAACAATGTAATAGGTCTTAGTTTTGCATGTGTTTTTGTGTGTTGCTGGAAGATGTCTTGCTTTTTTTGTTAGCTCAGATAGGCAGTGATCTAAACAAGAATCCATGATGGACATGAAAATTTTTGCCCTATTTTTCAGTTCTATGACACGTTAAATTTGAACATCATTTTTGTTATTCAACCATGAGTCCATTGATGTGTTGTGCAGTACTCATGAGACAGCAGTCTAAAATGTGTTTTTGAGATTTAAAGGGTATTTAGGAGAAGACTGGTTCAATGGATGAGAAGTTTTCATTCTACATAATCCCATATTACCATGTCTTACATCAACCCTACACACATAATTATTAAGACGCTGCTCCATCTCTGCACTCTCTTTCTAATTCACCCACAGTTTGTTTTTCTTAGTGTTAGTGTCTTAGAAGTGGTTCGTTTTCACTGAAACATTTCGCACGCTACTGATGAACTGAGATACCCAGTTCCCTTAAAAAAGATTCATTATCCCACATTTAAGGAAAAATTCACCAAATACAGACTATGTTTGCTGCATGAGGTTTAAAATACATGTAAGGAGAATAGTTCACCACTTTTCCCGGTTGGCAAAAACATGAGTCTTCGTCAGAGTACTTAAATTAATTCATATCTTTGCCAAGCTGACTGTAATTATGCCGATTAATATGTAATGCATTCAGGAGAAAAATTGTTATATTAATATCTTTCCACATGCCTTCCTGGTTTTTCCCTTTTTCTTGTAGGAGTAACAGTAATGTAATTTAAAAAAAAAATACTAAATGCCCCTCACTTGCCAGAAAGACCTGAGCAGATGCAAAGTAGAGTCTGTTTTTTTACTTATTTGATAAATTTTTTCAGTCGTGGTACTCTTTAAATAACCACAAATCACTTGGCTAAATCTGGGCTCTGCTTGCCAGCTGTGCACTTATTACTATAAGTGTATGAAATGAAGGAAAGAGTATGTAAAGGATGCATATGTGCATGTATTTCTAATCTGTTGGGCCTCACAGATAATTGAGTCTCTAGGCTTGTGTGTATGGCAAGGATTGTTAAAAAGCTGAGGTCACACGAATGGAAAATGCATAAAATTATAATTTTTAATTTGAATTTTTCAAGTTTCTTATTCAGTGAGCTCTTAACTTGTATATAGTGAGGCTTTCATGACTTTTGTATTCAAGCAGTCACTGATTACTGCCAAAAAAGTAGTTAACCTATTGATAAATTTAAAAACTTTATAATAATGATCATTCCTTATTAAAAGGTCTTGTATAACACTAAAGGGTAAAAAAATATAGGGCCATCCAGGGGGTAAATAAAACAGCACAGACTGTCACTAGCTCTGAGTGACTATAAGCTGCAATCTGATTGGACTAAACGATCAGAAAGCATTAACTGAACTTTATGCACTATTTGGCTGCAGCAACTGTGATTTATATTTGCAACATGGATAAAAGATTTTAGTTCTCTTTTTGTCTCGTTTTAAACTTTACTTAAATTCTTTCTGAACAGTCTTCAACTGCGCTGTGAAGCCTCTGAAATGTTATCTAAAACAATTCCATGCTGCATTCTGTTTGGAATAGTGTTAAAAGTGCAGTCATGAAGACAATGCTTCACATGCGTACAAGTGTAAGTGTTATTTGTCTAATCATAGCTCATTTATGCTGTTGTTGTATGTGACCCTCCTCATCACAGCAGTTTGTCTTTGCAGTTTCATCAGTTTGATCAGCATCATCTTTTCATCAACCCTAATACCTAAAGAAGACAAAAAAAATATATTTTTAAAAAGTAGCATATGATTTTCTTAGCCCTTAGAGGTTTGGGGCACATTTGCACTGATAATATCAAACAACATTACGATGTTCATTTAATGTGTAGTTCTATGGGGATATGGTTTAAATGTGGATCTGTATGTTGTGGGTAAAGGAAAAAGAACAGATATCAAAACTGTGGTGAGTGTGGGGCTTTACAGCACACACAGCAGGTGTGATTACTCCTGTTGGTAACTCCCTCAGGAAATACACCTGTGTGTGTGTGTGTGTGTGTGTGTGTGTGTGTGTGTGGTGATAGGGGATACCGGTCACACTGCCAGCAAGGCCAATTAACTGCCTTCCTCTTGATCCTTCTAAATCCTCCTGTCAGAGTGAGACCTCCTCCACAGCTCTGCGTGGCCAAGGGGCCACAGGTCCACAGCTCACACATGATGGACTCCAGCGGATTACACACAGCACACTCTGACTGAGAGACAGTGACGTTTTGTCAACACAAAGGTAGACATCCCTTGCCATAGCTATTTGAAATGTTGTGTTTAAGTCTGTACACCTAAACAACAAAACATGTGCCTTCTGAGTAAAGTCCAGAAAGCCTGCAAAATAAGATTTTGATCTCCCACCTCTTTGGTCAAGGTTTAGTTAAGTTTATGCAACTACAACTACCTGGTTAATGACAGGGGGTCACCTGACCTGGGTCAGTGGTTCAATCCCAAACTCCTCCAGTCAGCATTATTAAGTGTCCTTGGGCAAGACACTGAACTTCACATTGCTTCAGATGTACACTTGGTGTGTGTATGAGTTGATTGTGCAGGCTTGCTCTGTAAAGAGAGACTACTTGACATATGTTTCAGTGAATGTTGAATTGTGTTGTCAACAGTGTTGGGCAAGTTACTTCAAAAACATAATGCAATACTTATTACTTGTTACTGTCATTTCAAAGTAATTTGTTACATCATAATATTACTGTATTTGAAATGTAAGGTATTACACTACTATTGCATTACTTTTAAGTTACTCTCACCAAAATAACTGGAAATATGGATTTGGCTTTCTAAATGTAGCTCATTACGCTCAAAAAGCTCATTACACATCCAGTGGAAGGTGATGTGGTAGGCTATCTGATTGAGCTAGGCTTAAGGCTAAAAACAGTAGAATATAATAGCCACATTGAATTCCACTGTTGAAAGCGGCAGCATATCTTCAACGACATACTCCGCCACGAGTCTTCTAACCTCTTGAGGTTGAAGTGGCATTGCAGAGCGGGAGAACGTTAATTTTGCCTGCTTTGTTTTAGCCCCACTCTCATTCTCTGCTTGCTTCCTTTTTGCTAACTTCACGTTACTATGACCAGTGTGCGAACTATACCGCGGCTTTCGGGGGGGCTCCACGCGTGCCTCAGAGCGAGGACTTATAATTTCTTCGTAAACCCGAAATTTGCGAGCAGGTTTCCCTGTTTTCTCTTTGACATATTGACTTCAAATCACGTACA
>JAQMCX010000602.1:0-10580 GCA_029814765.1 Acanthurus leucopareius | reverse complement strand
GTGTTGATTCCTGTGTCTGCCAGTTTCTCTTGTGTTTATAAGAACAGCGCTATGTCTGGGTTCTGAACCCAACAAATAGACTCTAAATTGAACCAGAAGCCAATGCAGAAAGGTTAAAATAGGCGTAATGTGCCCCCATTTTCTGATGCCAGTCAGGAGTCTTGCAGCTGCATTCTGGACCATCTGAAGACATGATAGCATGGACTGGGGAAGGCCAGTGTATAGAGTTTGCAATAATCCAAGCACGATGTGATAAAAAAATTAATGAATATTTCAAGATCATAATGAGAGAGAATTTCAGTTTTGCAATAATTCTCAGGTGGTAAAAGCTGTTTTTAACAACAGAGGAGATTGTTTATCAAGCTAGAGTTCTTTAACAAAAATAACACCTATATTTTTTGCATAAGATTTTACATGGGAGGCAAGGTGACCTACAGTAGTTTGTCAGCAAATTGAGTTTGTGGATTTGGGTAGGCCAAGGATGATAACCTTGATCTTGTCACTATTTAGATGAGAAAAAATATTATCCAATCAGCCTTTAATGCCCTCTAGGCAGTCCAAGAGAGGTTGTAGGGAATCATTGGATTTCAAATTGAGGTACAGTTGGGAATCTCCGGCATAAAAAAGAAAAGAGATTTCGTGTTTCCTACTGATTTTGACCAGAGGAAGCATACAGGCAGAAAAGAACTGAACCAAAGATGGACCCTCACAGGACTCCATATGGAACAGGAGCAGAGGATGAAGAGAATAACCAACAGACACTGGGAAATAGCTATGATTTTTTTTTAAACAACCATTTTTAAGTTGTTTTAATTGAAGTTTTAATTTTAAGTTTTAAATTGAACATAGAGGGGTTAATTTTGCAGGAAGATTTTTGACATATAAACATAACACCAAATAGCTAACATGAAGAGAACACGATGGTTTCTCAATATATATAAACATGATGTATAAACATAACACCAAAAAAACCCCTAAGCTAAATAAAAGTGTTCACTCCACTTCTTCAAAAGTCATGGGCATCTAACCTGCAGAGAGAACAAGATGGTTTCTCCATCTTTCTTCATCCAGTCTTTTGTAGCGTCTTTATCCCACATGTTAGTACCACAATAACCATGAGAAATAAAAATTATCAGTTAGTAATATCAGTTCTAAAGTTATATCAGGTAGTTGCCAAGTTACGCCTTGTGTTGTTGCACTTGATTGATGTTTGATTAGTGAAGTTTTTGACCTGCTGGTATTTGATCATTAGTCAAGTCAGGACATTTTAACAACTGTTGAAGTAGAATGTTATAGCCAGGTATGAGATGTACACATCTGGTTCAGGTAATGGTTTGGTATGCTGCTGTTCTAACTTGTGTGCAATTCCTGTGCAATTTTTGACAACCACATGGAAAAAAAATTGGGGTTTATCTTTTAATTATCTATACTTTCAGAAATAAGTTTTTAGAAAATAAAATAACAAGTGATGAGTTTTGTATGTAGTGGAACATGCATCAAATGTGACAACACTACAGAAACCTCTGATATGTTTTTTTCAATGGATGTGTTGCACTCAAGAACCTCTGTTCACCAAAAAAAGAAAAAAAAAATCGAGCACAGGGCCAGGGCTGTTTTAGATTCAAAAATAGATTTAATAGAAAACACTCTTGATGTTTTGTTTTTTTTTGTTTATTTTAATCTGTTAAATCACGAGAATATGTCTGTATATTTATGTATATGGCCAAAAAGATTTCCATACTGTAGTAATCAAGAAGGTCTACTTAAATAGTAAAAATCTTTGTTTTGTACCGTGAGTGAAATTTCAGCTTGATAATACACATGACAACGCTACTTTGAGCACTAAAATAAAAGGGCTAATCAATTTGTAAATTGTATTTTGTTATTGCATGATCACCTTGATATTTTGGGCTAATTTGGCCATCTCTTGACAACAGTAGGCCAATTATGTCCCATACTCTGTTTAGAGACCAATGAAGGAATAAGCGTTTAAAAGACAGGGGTATTGTATAAGCTATTTGGTATGGCTCTGACTCGGATACAATAACAAGACTATGGTTTCCAATTGAAGAATAGGTGGGTAGATGATGCATTTTTATGCCATTTGGATGTTTCAAGTTAACGTGAGTATTCACATTTAGAAACAATCAGATTTGGTGTGGCTGATTCTTTGAAATGGGTCACAATATGTGGTACAGTCATGTTTCAGAGACTAGTTTGTGTATATGGCCATTTGCAGAGTGAGTAAAGATGGCCGCAGAATGAGTGAGAACATTTGAGCTGGTTTTTGCTTCGTCCATTTCCGCTATACTTTGGTGTCTCCTTGGCATCCTAACCTTATAATCAATTGGGTGCAATTCCTGTCTGTAGTTGGATATATTTGACAATATTTTTGTTTTTTGGTAGCTCAATCGTGGAATCGGGAGATAGAGCAGATTACTTTGGTTATTCTCAAGCCTTAAGAAAAGCTGCTGACAATAGAGAGGAGATCACCAATCATTTGATAAACTTTAGTGACACTATTCAATATATAAAATCGAGCTAATGGAACACTTTGCTGCAAAGTTTGATCCGATTGCTTCCAGACTGAATGTCACTGAAAGCTCTATATTCACATTGAGAAACCATGTCGTACAACTAGATCAGTGTATGAGAAGACAATCTAAACGACATGTCAGCTTGAATTTAATGTTTTCAAAAACAACAGTCATCCGAGGCCAATTTAATCAAGTTGGCCAATTTCAGGATAATGCAAAGATTCTCCAACTGGTTGGAGAGGAGAAGGTGATGGGCCTGAGTTTTCATCTACCCTGACCACAGCACCAAACTGACAAGGAGACACCGGCGTTTTTGGTTGGTTAAGCAGAGGTATCCAGAAGCTGAAATTAAAATTCTCCCTTTGCTACACTGAGTGTATGGCACAATGGCAAAGAGCGGCATTTCCACAATCACAGATGCACTGCTGAAGCTGTCTTCATGTCTGCAAGAAAACTCCTCCGTGAATTCTCCATCATAAACTAAATTTATGACGCATTTGTCTCGGAGGGACCCTCAATGACATTTTTATGGAGCACGCTAGTTTCTTTATGATAATGGGTGATTTTTGCCCCTTTTTGTTAGTTTTTTGTTACTTTTTGCAGCTGCTGATGTTTACATCCAGCAAATTTGCTGATGCTTTTCTTCCTAAAGCAGACAGTTTTAAGCACATTAAATCTACTTCTGTTGAAAAAATGTGCTATGTAAAGAAATTTGACTTGATTTGTCTTGTTGCTGCTACCATAAAGTGAATGCTTAGTGACTAAAACATCTCTCTAGCTGCTGAGGCAAACATTTTGTATTTTTCTCTCTTTCTCCGATGGACATATTCTTTTGTTTTTTCTTTTTTTCTTCTTCTTCTCCTGGAGGATTGATATCTTCTCCCTCCAAATTCTCACATCAATTACCCTAATAAATTATTTTATTTTTTCCCATTTTTTTCTTTTTTTACATTTAAAAGCTTCATTCATTATTGTCTCCTGTTATATTATAGGTCTAATACCTTTATTTATAATTGTTAATTCAGTACTCAGAGATTTGATTGCCCTGATTCATCAGGATTTCCTGTCTTTTGACCTAAATATACTAGCATATAAACAGAATAATAATAATATAGTAAGATATCATTATAAATGTACACTTTCCAGCTTATTCATTCTTTGACAATCAAATTCCTGGAAAAAAAATCCAGTTTTGAGTTCTTTGAGCTACAAACATATACTTCTTAAAGCAAACTAAGCTTAGTTTCTTGCTCTCTGCTCACTCACTCTAACTCCTGGGTCAGTGGTATCCAGGGTCAGTTTGCTGACGTTGGTGTCCATTTTACTCTCATTGGTGTTTGCCTGTAATGCAATGTGTTTGTTCATTTATAATGGTTATATTTTTATAATTGTTTATATTTTTGGTTTTGTGTGCATTTGTGTGTGTATTTAGTGTATTTAGTGTATTTATTTATTTATTTAAGTGAGCCCACTCTCGTCACTGGTCTCACATCCAAATAGTTAATTAATTAAAATCAGACAGTTTAAAAAAATGAATGTTGACAGAGTTATTGATGACCTAATTTCATTTAGTTGATACCTGTCCCAGTTAATACCAAATGTACAAGATGCATGGGAGTTTTTACTTTCTGAACTCAATGCAGTCTTAGATAAGCATGCCCCCTTTAAAACAACCAAAGTCAAGGGACAGCATCTCTCCTGGATAACATCAGACCTCATAAGTGTCTTTAGACGGAGAGAAAATGCAAGGGAACCATACCAAAAGTCCAAGGGTCCTGCTGACCAGGAAAGGTACAGAAATAACTGACACTGATACAATACAATAAGATACAATACGACTTTTTCCCATGAACTAGGAGCTACAGTGGCTTGCAAAAGTATTCATACCCCTTGAACTTTTCACCATTTTGTTACATTACCATCACAAACATAAATATATTTTATTGGAATTTTATGTGAAAGACCAACACAAAGTGGCACACTATTGTGAATGGATAGAAAATTATACATGATTTTATTTTATTTTTTACAAATAAAACACTGAAAAGTGCGGTTTGCAAAAGTATTCACCCCCTTTTCTCTGAGTGCGACCAATTGCCTTCAGAAGTTGCTTGATGATTGCTGAATGATCGAACGTTGACCTAATGACTAAATAGAGTCCACCTCTGTGTAATCTAATCTCAGTACAAATACAGCTGTTCTGTGACGGCCTCAGAGGTTTGTTAAGAGAATATTGGGGGGCTAACAGCATCATGAAGTCCAAGAAACACACCAGACAGGTCAGGGATAAAGTTGTGGAGAAGTTTAAAGCAGGGTTAAGCTATAAAAAGATTTCCCAAGCTCTTTGGTTGCTTCGGCACTGTGTTTTGGGTCATTATCCATCACAGCCACAATCAATCGACCTTTTATTAATGTTCAAGCCTTTTGCTGAGTCTGGACAGAGCATCTCACGGTGCACTGTTCAATCCATCATCTGGAAATGGAAATTGTATGGCACAACTGCAAACCTACCAAGACATGGCCATCCACCTAAACTTACAAGCCAAACAAGGAGAGCACTGATCAGAGATGCAGCCAAGAGGCCCATGGTGACTCTGGACGAACTGCAGAGATCCACAGCTCAGGTGGGGGAATCTGTCCACAGGACAACTATTGGTCTTGCACTGCACAAATCTGGCCTTTATGGAAGAGTGGCAAGAAGAAAGCCGTTGTTAGAAGAAAACCACAAGAAGTCCTGTTTGCTGTTTGCCAGAAGCCATGTGGGGGACACAGCAAACATGGAAGAAGGTGCTCTGGTCAGATCAGACCAAAATGGAACTTTTTGGCCTAAATGCAAAACGCCATGTGTGGTGGAAAACTAACACTGTACATCACTCTGAACACACCATCCCCACTGTCAAACATGGTGGTGGCAGCATCATGCTCTTTGGGTGCTTCTCTTCAGCAGGGACAGGGAAGATGGTCAGAGTTGATGGGAAGATGGATGGAGCCAAATACAGGGTAATCTTGGAAGAAAACCTGTTGGAGTCTGCAAAAGACTTGAGACTGGGGTGGAGGTTCACCTTCCAGCAGGACAACAACCCTTAACATAAAGCCAGGGCTACAATGGAATGGTTTAAAGCAAAACATATTCATGTGTTAGAATGGCCAAGTCAAAGTCCAGACCTAAATCCAATCAAGAATCTGAATACTGAAAAAAATCTGAATACTTATGCACACTGCACTTTTCAGTTTTTTATTTGTAAAAAAAAATTAAAATCATGTATAATTTTCTTTGTACTGCACAATTGTGTGCCACTTTGTGTTGGTCTTTCACATAAAATTTCAATAAAATATATTTATGATTGTAGTCGTAACATGACAAAATATGGAAAAGTTCAAGGGCTATGAATACTTTTGCAAGCCACTGTATATGTATTGAGGATGCTGTTCTGCTAAATGGAGAATTTAGATTTAAATGAAATAACCCAGTGCTGGGCTACAACTCTAATGCTGTGGATGTGTGAATTGGTGCCTGCCCCGCTTAGACGTGTAAAAGGCAATGCTAACTGTCCAGACTCAGCAAAAGGCTTGAACATTAATAAAAGGTTGCTTGATTGTGGCTGTGATGGATAATGACCCAAAACACAGTGCCAAAGCAACCAAAGAGCTTCACGAGGCAAAGATATTGCATACTGGTCCATGGTCAATTAGCCAACTAATCTTAATCCAGTTTAGCATGCTTTACACTTACTTAAGGCAACACTGATGCATGCATATGCATAATATTTAGGGTTAATTATGACACTGCCAATTTTAAAAGTTACAAATCAAAGCAAAAAAAACCCTTCAACATAAACAGTAGATGACACCGCTGAACTTGAAGTGCGGGTGTTTTTTGTTGTTGTTTGTGTTTTGTTGTTGTTGTGTAAATTTTCTGTCATATTTCCTCTGTTTAAAGTGTGTGTCCTACTCTGTGTCCTCAGCTCCCTGCCCTCACACAGAAACATCTCCTATGAGGATTTGTTAGATGTCCTGCAGCAGTATGGTGCCTGTCAGCAGCGGCTTGGCCAGTAATGTTCAGGCCTGCGTCATGTTCTTCAGAAAGAAAGAAGTGTGGGGTTCACAGAGTCAGGGGAGAGTTGGAACACACGGTGACTCCTCCATGCCTTGCTGTGTCTCTCACGACTCCTCTCCCCACCTCTGTCCATCTCTTGGATCTTTGACTGACTAAGACAGCTCAAATACAAAAAAACCAGGAGATATAGTCTGCCAGCTCACTTAGTGCCACCAGCTCTTTTGTAATGGTACATGGAACATACTATGTCAGCCAGGAGAAAAGAGCACAGAAATCTAGTAAATCTAAAAAATCAGAAAAATGCTAACATGAGAAGACTAACTAGATTCAGTGTTCAACAAACCCTATTCTGTTATCTTAAACCCCCTGACTCGCTGTTTGTCACTCTCTCTTCAGCTGATGCTTACTGCGAGAGACTTTCCTTTACATAGCCGATGACGTATAAAAAACAGGATTTGTGCCCATATTCTATAGGCAGCTTAGAAAATGCAGCTGTGTCTTAGGGAGAAGTCTATTCTCCCTAATATGATTGCAACAGCTTAAGTTGAGCTTTTGGAAAGAGTGGTTAAAAATTTGTAAATATTAAGAAATTGGTTAACTCTGTGTTTGTTCCTGGCCACAAGCTTGGAGTTGTGTTTATTTGTAGATAAGATACATACATGTTTGCTTAAGACCCCATTTTGATTCACCAACCTTTAAAATAAAGAAATATGCCTATGTCCACACACAGCTCTTCCGTAAAAAGGACATTTTGCGTCTCTCTAAATGAAAATTCCATCATAGAAGAATCTCAAGTCCCCCTAATTTTTACCTCACCTTGACTCAGCTTCTCTAACAGGAGGTATCAGTTATCATGTTTCCACAGGTCTATAGTTGTTTCCTGTGATAATTACCTAGCTGCTTTGGTCCCCCATCTAATGAAAATCCAAAAAGTTATTGTTTTGAGTCACAAAAAGTTAAACCACTGCACAAAAGGTTCCAGGATGATATATGAGCACACAAACTGTGTTTACTGTCAGCTGTTTTATAAAGTGTTCCCTAGTTCATTTAGAACTTTCCTTTTTATAAATCATGTTATGAAAAGGTAGTGTTGAGCCTCACCCCATCTTCATTTGTGAATAACTAAGCTTCTTAAGGATGTCCCTCTCATATCCAGTCATGACACTTCCACCTATTTACCAGTTAACCTATTTACTGGTAGAATACTCTGACCAAATGTTTTTTGAGCATTTAACGACTTCCCTAGTGTATTCTTCTCCCTGTCCCAACTTGTTGTAATAATGGCAACAAATTCAGGCTGCAACCAATATATTTAATGTTTCACCTCATCAAATTTATTGATTTTTATAGATATATGTCATTGTTCTGTTGTTAATGAGTAGTTTCAATTTCATGTATATTAAAAACAAGGCTGGGAAATGGTCAAATCCTGTTTCATTTATTCATTTACACAGCAGCCCAGCGCATTGAAAAACAGTATGTGGACCATGAGGTTAGATTCTTTCCCGCTCTACTTCGGTCTTATCTCAACAATTTTGACAAACACGTCAGTAATAATAAGTTGTACTTACCAATTCAAATCACTTAAAAGTGATTGTGCATGTCCAGGTAAGCAGATTAGACCAATTTATTTGCAGAAGAAAATTGAGGTGATATTACTTAATATATTTGTTTTAAACATCACACACACTTTCTTCCACTTGGGCCTATGTATAAGTCTTAACTTAACTCTGGTCTGTCTGCTAATGGCTGGTAAACCTTAAAATACTACAAGCCAAAATATTTATTGACCAGCCATAAAACTGCATAAGATATGGTGTCATTGAAACCACAAACACTCACAGGTTCTTCTTTCCAGTACCTGTGACAAATATTGCAACACATTTGATGTTGTCATGAAAAAAATTAGTGTTTGGTCTTTTAGAAGCAAATCTTTTTACACGCCTTTCTGTGAAGCACCACTTGTTTGTACATTTTCTTGCATCTGTATTTCCTCCTGCTCTTCATTTTTCATTTAAGACCTAAACTGGTTTTGTGTCGCTGCATTGTTGGAAAAATTTATTTGTGGTTACACGGCAAACTGGGTCACTAACTTAATAATCACCATAGTGTCAGTAAGCTGTGAGGGTTAATCTCTAATTAACTGATTAAACTGTAATTGAATTATTTACTGTCATGTATATAGCATGACTCCATCCAAGTCAGTGCATAATTGTCATAATTGTATATCATAAATGCAGTTTACCATAAACCTCTTTTTTTAATTTCCATTATCCCAATCTAACCTCAATTTATGAGAATGCAGTAATGATAAATTGAATGTATGTGTATAGTACTTTTGACCAGTCTAATTGCTTAATAATAAAGACAGCATGCAATTACACATACTTTACACTAATGGCTGGTGGCTTCTGCATCAACCTGTTTCTAATCATAAGAGTTTTAAATTTATTATTGATTTTAAAAACAGATCTTTGACGTAATACTCTTAAGTCATGGTCCCTTTTATACATTTTTTTTTTCTGTGTTGACTGCTCATTTAGCATTTTTGGTAATCTGGAGGGTCTAGATTTTGTCAGTATGGCATAAAGGTAAGGCTCTGTTTTTTGATCTGTTCTACTGTAACATCTCTCTCTCTTTTTAAAGTTAGTGAGCATGGTACCATAATGTATAGATGAGTGAGAAAATGTACCATTAACTCCTGACATGTGCCGTCGTAATATTGTAATGAAATGGGAAGGGAAAGATCAAAAAAACGAATTACTAAGTATTACTTAAACTTGTTAACTTAAGCAAATAAAGTTATGTCCATTCATGCAGCTTTCTTTGCTTCCCCATAAAATTACTATTCAAGTGTCCTGAACATCACACATTAACTGTAGAAGAGTGTGCAATGTTTCATTAGGTGTGTATGTGAGTTTGTGAGTAAGGTCTGGTATTGCCTTTGGAATTATTTCTTTATTGAACACAGAGCCTCAGCAGCATCCTGTGTGTCATTGTTTTCATATACTCTCTAAAAATAATCAAATTTTTGTTACCCAATAAATACTCACTAGATACTCCAAAGCATGTTAAATGTTATGCATTTTATTTATTGTGACAGAAAAAAACCCACTGCAACATCAGTGACATGAAAAGACCTAAGTTAATTTATCTCTAATTAAGTAAAAGAAACTATATAATTACATATGGCACAAAACAGAAGACACTGACCCAATCTGACCTGAACACTTATTCAGTTCCAGGAGCTTTTGAATCAAGCACTCAATCTGGGGATCAGCATACCAGTTAACATAATATCTGGGACTTGAACATGAGTACTAAAAGGGTGAGTCATTCTTATCAAGTACACTTTTTGTCAAATTTAGAAATATCTTCTTAAGGTCTTCTTGCTTTCCATTCTGCGTGCACAGATTTTTTAAAAATCTATTAATTGATTCATTAATTTATTTATTTTGAATTGGGTCTGACAAAACCACTTGATACAGCAAAAGGTGGCATTCCTGCTCAAGTATAGGACAGTTAACACAATATGTAGACTTTTATCGGGCCTTCTAATTTTCAGGTGGCCCTGGTGGTAGAGCAGGCTTTCTACTTAATAGGAGGTAGGTAGATTGTTTGATTTCTCACTCCTCCAGTCTGCAGTCCATGAGGGAGATACTGAACCCCAAATTGCTCCTTAATCCATTATTGGAGACGTGTGTACAAGTCCCTGATGATTGGTGCTGTGTAGAGTAGCAACTTGCCATTAGGTTGTAAATTGGTGAAAGCTATCTTGCAGTTGAAAGTTTAGGAAAGCACTACATAAATTAAGTCAAATTACGATAACGTCCAAGAGCTGAAAATTTTAAGAACATATAGTGCTCTGATTCTGCTTGACAGCTTGGCAACATCCGTGTTGTATTTTACCTAGTGGTGGGACTCGATTAAAATTTTTAATCGCGTTAATTATAGGGTCTGTAATTAATTAATCGAAATTAATCGCA
>JAQMCX010000601.1:0-10584 GCA_029814765.1 Acanthurus leucopareius | reverse complement strand
CCCACCCCAGCCACAGCCTGTTCACCCTGCTGCCGTCAGGCAAAAGATACAGAAGTATCCGCTGCCGTACCACCAGAATTCAGAGCAGCTTCTTCCCTCAGGCTGTGAGACTACTTAATGCACCATCTGCACTCCTCCATGTTCAATCATTTTATTTTATTTTTTATACAATCAATTAATCAATAAAGAGGGAACCACATTTTAATTTCATTATACAACCTGTATAATGACCAATAAACTTCCTTGTATCCTTGTATCCTTCTATCCTTGTATTCATTCAGCTGAGGTGCCAGAATGAAAAGGCAGGTAGTAATTAGTAATTTCAGTATCTGTGCAGTTGTTAGAAACCTTGATGTGCTTGTCTGGATGGGTTTGTGAAAGTAAATTGGTTAATGAGTGATATTGATAGCATAAGTCAATAATGAATTGGTGTTCAAATTTTTAATATTATTGCTTTGTTTAATAGATGTGCATTTTTCTAATTAAATGTGATTAGCTGTACTTGTGCTTTTTGAATTATTTAAAATCTGCATTAAATATGCATTTACTGCAGTGTGTTTTGAGTGACCATTTAATATACTGAGATGCTGCAGATTAAATATTTGTCTCGTGTAAACCTATGTGTACATTAACTCTTTCTTTTTTTGTGTTTCTAATCAAAGTTTTCATGGTGTTCAATTGAAAAAATAAAGTTTAAGCACCAGTATAAAACTCTCAGGGCCTGATTCACTATAGGATTACACAATTTTTACAGCCATTAAGTGGACACAAAGCAGAGACTAACCTTAAGCCCTTGCAAATGGTTAGCCTCAAACTGCACTGCCATAAAAATAACATCTCTCCGCCTCGCTGCAGATTGCCCACATTTACAAGATATTTTATGCATGCATTTGAAGAAAAACAGCCCATATTTATATTAACTAATCCAGCGGGCAAAATATATGTTCCTGAGCATATATTTAGAACACAAATCACTGTTTGATTTACCAGACAACAAAATCCTCCCCAGGTATAGATTCCTATTACTTTGTTACCAAGAAAAAACACTATTACGTTGCAAGGGCTCAAAATGCTCACAGCTGCCATCTTCTATTGATGGGCCTGTTTGTGCTGGCATGTAATTAGCCCTATGGGAATCAGATGCTGAGATGGAGCAAATAGTGGGGGCAAATGATGTGCAATATTTGGCGCTAGAGGTGGGCATTAGTGAACCAGGCGCTCAGTGTCTCATTCATTATGTTGAAGCAAGACTGAACAGCAAGACTGCGGTGTGCCTGGTGGCTGAGGCAGTCTTTTGGGCGTGGTCTCTGGGGTGCTGCCAGCCCAGGGTGGCTTACACTGGTGATAGTTTCCAATGCATGTTTGGTGAATGCTTACATGCATGCCAGCCCTGATTCACCAGAAGAAAGAAATTATTGGGACCCACCAGAAAGTGCTAAGTCACTCTTTAAACCCAACACACTGCTAATATTTACTGCTTATTGTACTTCGACTCTTGCCTTCCGCTGGGCCATTTCTAACAATCAGGACTCCCAAACTCCCTTCTTTTTTGGTGACCAATACGGTTCCTCTTGTACTGTCGCTATCTTGATGGGGGTGTTGAGAACAACACAGCAATTCCCACTTCACCTTAAACTTGTAGCACCTCCTGTATTCCTCCTCTGTTTTATTTTCAATTTTCTTTTCTTTTCTTTCCTTTTTAAAAAAAATATTTACGTTCATTTTTTCTTCTTTTTCTTTCTCCTCCCCTCGTTGCGTCCTGTCTTTCCCTAGTTTCTCCCCGATTCACTGTGTAGCACTGCCTTCTTTAGCTGACAACAGGAAACTTCACTAGTAAAGTCTGATTGTTCAGCATCCAAGGAGGGCAGGTGACAGTCACCAAAAGGTCTACCTACCTGCATTTCTGACCATGAACTATGCCTATTATTTTAGCTTTTTGTCTGCATGTCATAAACTTTTACCTGCTTAACATTTGGTGTCCTGTGTCATGTTTGCTGACAACATTACACTGTATTTTATGCTCCTGCTTTTTGAGTTTGTTTCAAAGTCAAAATAAATATTTCTTATTTTTCTGTCCATCATACTTGTGTTTGGGTGCTTATGGAGCCCTTTAACTTCTGGTAAAAAACCCATAGAAGTATTTCATTGTTTTGTAATGATGTCCTCTTTTCTCCTGTTTCCCTAGCTGGCTTTTGTCCCAACTTTTCTTTCAATTTACTGTCTGTCTCCTTTACATGTTGCATCTTTCTGTCTTATTTTACTTGCCTTACCTCCTTCCTTGTTTTTGTTTATTCTATATGTCTTTTTCACATTACTTAATTTCTCTAAGTCATATGTATAGTTCCATTCTTTGTTAGCTTTAATTTGAGTGCTTTAGCACTTTTAGAATACAAGTCAGCATACATTCATGCACACACACTCACACTCTAATGCCAGGTAGCTTCTCCACACGGTGCCAGCGTGCTCATCAGGAACTCATACACATTCATACATGATTGGTAGACAACCCACTCTACCTCCTGAGCTAAAGCCACCACAGCTGCCTAGACATACAGATGTAGTGCAACATTTTTTTTCAGAATCTATGTAATGTACCAGGCAGGATTGACCTGACCTGAAAATTAGTTTTTCTCAAACCAATTTGCCACAAATCATCTAATTCCTTTGATGAGTAATTTGCTCAAGAGGATACAGTCTTCTTTTAAGTAGTAGCATGAAAAAAAAATGTAAAAAGTTATGAAAAGTTGACATAAATACTGCTTTCAAGATATATAATGTACCTACAAGAGATTTTGTTTAGGAGGACTTTTTTCTCATTTAATTAAAAAGTAAAGGCACTTTTTAAGATGAACGGCGAAAATACAAACCACCAATACATGATATTGCTGTTATACTTGACAAAATTCAGTAGGTCAACTGCCACTTCAAATATTATCACAAAGATACTTTTCTCTGTTTTTTATGTATTTTATTAAGTCAAATGACAGTATAGAACTGACTTTGGCAGAAAGATTGTTACAGTTGTTTAGGAAGTCTGACAAATATTTTACAATCTGATCTAGTTTGCTGTCACTTAAAGGTTGTAAAAAATAAGGGTCTCGTAAATCTGAAACTGTGTTTTAATGAATATTTGGCCTTTGTATTTGAATCCAGATCTGACAAGTCTGGTGGTTTTTGAGAGGGGCCTAGTCCAATGTGGTCTTAGTACAGAAAAGAGGTAAAATCACTATTGCATTTTCACCAATTAAATAAATTAAAAGATTTTACAAATGGATGCCAGACACCACTGAGGCTTCAATCGGCGCCATTATTAAGCTTTCACAGCAGTAAGCAGAGCTAGAAAGATATAAAGATTAGTCAAAAGATTAGTCTCCAAGCAATATAAGATAAATTTCCCTTACCTTTCCCCTTAACTGCCGAACAGGAAGCTCCGAATCGTATGCTAATTTGATCGTCGTGCTTTGTTGTTTGCTTGCTGACACACAAGCTGCTCCTAGGAAGAGAATGCTTGCTTCTCTGGAATGCAACTCTTCTCTATTTAAAAGGTCCACGCAAGTTTCTTTCTGAGCTGAGGGTGAATGATGATGCAGACAGAGATGGAGGTGCTGTGGGAAAGCAACTATGAATTGAAGCAAAGTACACTGATATCTGGTAAGAAGTAGCTCACCAAATACCTCCGAATATTTAACTGTCACTTGTTTTTTGCCATACAATCAACACAATTTTTAATAATCATCTTTTATTGCCCAGCAATCAACAAAGGGGAACACGAAATACCAAGTGGCTGCTAAGGTAGGAGATGCGCATTAAACTTAACTCATACTGCTGCTGTAAACATCAGCATGGCTGACTTGTACTTTTACTCAAGCACGGCCCAAGATAAATATCAATACTAAGTTACACTAATAAATGCGCAAAGGCAGTAGTTTCTAGGGTTAAACTAGGACACATCACAAACTTAATACACTAAACAACACACTCATTAATAAATAGCCTGCACTGACCCTTGCTGAGTTCAAGTATAGGCTATCCAGTGTTAAATCGTATGCACATTCTACCTCAGGTCTGGGTTTATCTGTTTACTTAATGATTTTGATTACAATTCCTAAGGTTACTTTACTAGCCACAACGCTATGTAATAGCCACTGTGAGACTGTTAAAAATGAAAGTTCTATATTGTATAATTTATTATTATTATTATTATTATTATTATTATTATTATTATTATTATTATCCATTAATCTGCTTGGATTTGAAATTGGTAGACTTTATATTTAGGTTATGGTCACATATTTCTGTTTCTTCATTTCTTACTTAAAATGGCAAAAATGGGAAAGGGACATTACAAAAAACACAACTGGACGGTTATTTGATTCTGGTTTCCTCATTTTTCCTTTGTAAATCAAAAACGAGTTAGACCACCTGATTTTGTTTTTGGTTTACAAGTAAAAAGCAAAAACAAAAAACAAAACACATGTAATAAATAAATGAAAGTGAGGATTGAACTGTGATTTATTTGTAAATTAGGCGTTATTAAAAGCTGTGCTGTTTAACTTTTTCAATTATATAAATCTTATATTTTTTAGTTGCATATTCTCCAAAATAACTACTCTGGATTGCAAAAAACCTAACAAACAGAAAAAAACACTTCTGAAAAATTACTAAAAAAATAGGTCATGTCTATTTTTAAGTAGGCTGTATAAAAAAAAGATGTCTAAAATTAGTTTAAATTTGATGTGGATAAGACGTCCATGACAACCATAACTGAACTAAATTTTAACCTGAACCAGAGGTTCTATGGAAGTCAACACTGGATGTTCAGAATATGCCATAAAAAGATGTAATAAAAACTTTCATTCTGCACCCTAAGAGGACCAAACTTGGACGTGCAAAAAAGACCTCAAAACGACGTCATTGTGCAGTAAAACGAAGTCATTGTGCAGTGAGGAGCACAAAAATATTTAATAACGAAAAAGAGCGTGGTTCTGATCGGTTTTTCGTTTTTGATTTTGACATTAAAAACGGCTTTTCTGCTTTAAAACAAATAACACAATTACAGTTTATCATTATTCAGTTAGAAATAAATTACCCATTACCCAGTGATACCTAGACCTTCAACGTTTGTTGACGTGTTAAAAGGCTCATACATTTTTGAATTGCTTGGCTGGCCATATGGGTGGCTACAGTGCATTTCAGTGTCACTTCCTCGTTCTTCTGTTGAAGTCGAAAACTCTTCAAGGAAAGAGACGTTCGGGCGAGTGACTAACGCCAAATGTTGGGAGCAAACATCTCGGTCTAATTCCCAATCAATCACTCCGAACTGACAGAAAGCTTTAAGTTATGGCTGATAACCGTGAGGATGACATAAGAGAAGACCGGGAACCTCAAGGTGCCGCGGGTTGTGAAGGTAATTTTAATTTATGTTAAGCCATGCCAGGCTTACACACAAGCTAAACGACCCTGTTCATAATACAGACCAAACGTCGTCGTTACTCAGAATTTTAGAATTTTATTGTATTACAAATTAACGTAACATCCTATTTCGCTCTCGAAAGGCCGGGGCCGTTCTTTTTATCTAAAGCCTGTGTCCCCGTCATAACGCGCTTGCCTGTGCCTTTGCTTGGACCTAAACCTAAAATCTATTAGAGTAACAATTCTTTCAAAGGGGCTTTATTTTAATAGTTTTCAAAGTGGTGTCGGGGAGCTCTCAGAGGTCCCTGAGAGGGTTCCATGGGGACCCCTCAAGAAAAGGACAATGCTTTATATTTTCCGCAGCCGTAGTTCAGGAGGCAGAACTGGTCGTCTATCCATGGTCTGTGGTTGATCCTCGACTCCTTCAGTCTGCGTGTTCGCAGTGTATTTTAGCAAGATAGTAGCCCCCTAACTGCTCTCTACGGCTGTTTCATCGGTATGGGAATGTGTGTGTATGAGTGCCTGGTGGTTGGCACTTTGTAGAGAATCCACCTGCCATTAGAGTGGGTGAATACTGACTTGTGTTGTGAGGCACTTTAAGTAGTTTAGAAGCACTAAATAAGTGCAATCCAATTCGTTTAACATTTTTAGTATCACAGTAATTGCATCAATTAGCAACACAATGACTAAAGAGATGACTATTTTCACATTCATTTTGTACTGACAGCCCTACAAGCAAAAATATTATCCAATAATGTAGCTGAATCCTAACTTCAACCATCACCATCACAATAAAATAAAGAAAAATATTTTTTGGGCACATTTTGCTACAAATTTGTAGGGACCATTAACACGAAATTAAATGCCGAAAACAAATTAGTTCTCCTGATCTCCTTTTGATGTGAGTGGTCTGTGATTGAGAGCTGGAAGGTTGGGGGATTGGGGGCCCTCCTTTAAGCAGAGTCAACAAACAAAAAAAACTGGTGTTTACAAACATCGGGGGAAATTTCTCAAAAAAGATTGGTAGAGGCAGGGGGAAAAAGTAATCCTTCGATGAATCTCTCAGTGTCTATAAAGATAGTCTTAGCATTGCATCGCGAATAATGAAAATACATTTTTTTGTAAATGTTTTTGTAATGTGAGGTTGATAAAACAAAAAAGGTAGAACTAAACTGCAAGCACACTGCAGCACCTGAGCAGTGTGTCTGCTGGAGTCTGCAGTGTTCACAAGCAAGAGTTATTTTGTAGCTTTTAACGTTTCCTTACAAAAGGCAGCAGTTGCAGGTGTTTTTTAATTAAATGACTCAATACTTACACTGGTGAGATGAACGTCAAATTAAGTGTACTATTACTACTGTACTATTACTGTATTGTACTATTCCTTTAAAGTCAGTCTACTGACAGAACTAGCTTGGCTGACCAACACACATTGCAGTAATAAATAACTTATACTAGGGCTAGGTGATATGGCCTATAAATAATATGGCAATATTTTTAGGCTATAGTATGATACAAAATATATACCTTAATATGTTGAATCTGATTTAAAAGTATTTAATAAATATGTAAGTGAAACCCTTTGATGCATAAAATGACACCAGTATGATGGTTCAAGTTGTCCCTGAAAAAATGTGTCTGCATTAAAACATTCTTGTGTATCATGTTCATAATACAGGGCTATACATTAAGCTTTTTCATCAAGTGGCTGTATGATTTACTTACCCAATGGCAAAACTCACTTCCACAAAAACGGAATATGCAGGCACATAAAAAAAACACATGTATTCATTACCTATGATTTATTTTAATTATTTATTGAAAATACAAAAACATAACAGTAATAGTCATAGTTTGTAATTATATTGCAATGTTCTAATTAGCATCACATCGATCCAAACCACAACAGTGTCCATACTTTTTCAGGTCTTTATAAAATTCAAAACTGGACGGAAATTGGTCAGTCATGAAAAAATTTGCAAATTTTTTTTAATATTTGTCCTGATCTTCTTAGGAACCCTGCTCTCAATATGATAAAATATCTGCTGTGCATTTTGAAACTAAAGCACTTGAATTTGTGCCTTTCAGTCTCAGTCAAACATGAACTATGTAAATATGAACAGCTTGTCTTAGGGTTATAGTGTTGTTCTTATTTTAATAAGTAAGGGATAAAAGGGTGATTTGAGCCAGTTTTCACTATAGCCATATTTTAAGTAAAGGTGTGACAGTTATGTCTCCAACTAGAATTGACACACATATTTCAGAATGTGGTGCATTCCTGAGAATAATCACTCTAGATTTTAAATTAATTCAAATAGGCTCATAACTAGTCAAAATAAAAATTCTCTCTAGATCAACTTGCCCCCTATGAGGGGTAAGTTGAGCATTCATCCAATAAAACCATTGCAACAATGACAAAAGTTGAATAGTTCTGTGCTTAGCTGTGCTATTTTATGCTAGGTCATGCCCACTTACGTCAACAAGTCTTTGGAGGGAAAAGATGTACTTTTTCGGTGTGTTGCTTTGCCAAATGCATTAAGCTGCAGGCTTATGATTACATCGAGTCCAGTAAGCTGCAGGTTTGTGAGGCTCTCTGATGGGTTACACGCTGGTCTGGCCCTCTAAACCTTGGGTCCCCGAGGACCACTGGTTGCTCCTTTATTTCTTAAGTTGCGGCTTGGGGCTACTTTGGTTTGTGACTCCCGTTGCTTTTGAGTCTTAGTTGGCAGACCTTGTGTCCTGGCAGCTGGTGCTGACTCAGCTTGCTCACTCCTGGTTAATCCTTCGGCAGGCATCTCATGTTGCCGATCTTCGAGAGAAGGAGTGCAGGGTGACAATATACATTAAGCAGGACTACTGGAGAAGTTGTCTTGGGAGGAGTTTCTGACTCTGGGGTCCAGAGGGAGAGAGAGTAGAAAAAGAAAGAGGACTGCATCTTTCGTGTGTGAAACCTGGGGGACTCTGGGAAGTTGAGTTTACTGTTCTTAATCTGAGTTTCTGAGGGTCTCATCTAGGCCTCATATTCAGGCCAGATTTCATGCTGAGGTGTGATTTGCAAGGCCTTTCTTTGTTCTACTCACATGGTGGGGTCCCAACATTATCAGAGAACTGCCCCTCACTGTGCCTGTTAAAGACAGTGGCTCTTCCAAGAGAAGTTACTTACTTATTACATGATAGGTGGTGGCACACCCTAAAACTCATGAACCAATCATGTCCTAGAAAATATTAAAAGTTGATTGCTTAAATGTTCTTTTTATATTATCATTTATTCAAGAACTCCTCATTCATATTTTCATAAAAAGTCAAAGGTATAACCTGTAAATAAATGTCCGGTTTGGTACTGTTTTATTCACTGGCATAGCCATTTTAATGATATTTGGAAACACAGTCATTTTTGGGGTGCCTCATATACTATCAACAAGGTGATGGTTGGATTTTCCTAGAGGAATATTTATTAAAATTCTCTTTTTTTGTAAAAATGCACAAGGCTAACCTGCTTTTCCATCTCTGTTCCAGCTTTCAGGGACATCAATGCCATTTCGGTGTGCCAACTCAAATGCCAGTTCACGACATTTAATGGCACTTAAGCCATGAAAGATTGTAACAAAATTCTTCATTTGGTTTGCAAACTCTGTCTCAATATCTTCACTGAAGACTTAATTAGAATGCCCTCTTCTCTTGTACTCCATTCCATTTACTTCTCCTTGTTGTTTCAAGTCCACGTATCATTTTAAAATCATTCTGTCAATCTTCATATTCTCTCCCATGTCGTGTATGGACTTTCCACTCTGTACCTCTCTTTACTACTTTGTCCAAATCCCAAAGAGAAACTAAAGCCCTGTCTGTCTTGCATTTATAGAAGTATGGCATGATAGCTTCTGGTCTAAAATTTAAAATGTTCCACTATCTGTGATAAATTGTAAGAATGCATTGTGAAATAACAGCACAATAATGCTTCAATAATTATCTTAAGTGGGGCCATAGGCCTTTTGGCTCAAATTACCCCATCCCTGTCTTTTTAAGAACTTTGTGTCATCCAGCAGTTTACTGCTAGCATCATGCTAACAGAATGGTCTCATATTGTAACTTACTAAAGCACTAACACATGAGTAAAATTTTTTCAAACTTGTCTGCAACTGTTTGGGTCCAAGAACCATGACTCTCTTAAAATGAAAAAATCACTATGAACAGTTTAAAACATTTTTTTTAATTTAAATGTACTTACCATTTATTCCATGTGCCTCTCTCTATCACAGGGTGAGTAAAATGGATGACTCTTATAAAAATGCATAATCACATGACCAATTTTGTTTATGGTTGCTTAGAAACAAGGAGTGGCTCAACTTCCCCACAGGCTCAAATCACCTATGAGGCACGCCCATGTGTGCATGTGAACTCTATGCAGTGCCATGGTATGTGAGAGGCTATTATGTTACGTTATGATTATCGTCGTCCAAGCTCGTTAGCTAGCATTAGTAGAGGCCAGCCACATCCATGAATCCTCCCGCTACCCAAACGAAGCCAGAGGTGGGTGTGTGCCTGATGCTGCCAAGTAAGCTTTACACATCATCATAAACTTTGTTGCTGTTCCAAAAAAAAAGGATGCTTTGCTGCCTTTTTATCTTTATGTTACGTGTGGCTACTTTTTTGGTTTCAGCGGTTGCGCTGCTGGCTTGCTGCTGCCGTGTCTCTCTCTCTCTCTCTCTTACCTTCCTGCCCCTTTTTCACCCTGTCTAATTGACCGGCTGAGGTCGATTAACCATTTTCTTTGCAGGGGCTGAGGTGGGTTGGGGTTGGAGAGGAGGCAGCATGGCGGCACGTTGGTGAATACAACACTGACGTCTAACCACAGTGTGCACAAGGCCCTACAAAGCACACATAAGCGCAGGCAATAATCGCCTAGCACTCTACAAAGTATCAAAGTAACACGCGACGGTATATATAATCAACACATGGCGAGAAAAAAGTTACCGATACAAAGTTACAGCTACAAAGCTGAGGCAAAATCAAACAAAGCCATCAGCACAGAACTTACTCGGCGTTTAAACCTTACAAAAAACACCGGATAACGTATGGACGAGCCCCCAAATATGTTACGGCCTCTCTAAATGGACACCAGTGGCTCAGAGGCAGCAACATATAAAGGACGCCAGAGTCACTTTTTAAGTAAATTAA
>JAQMCX010000600.1:0-10587 GCA_029814765.1 Acanthurus leucopareius | reverse complement strand
TAGCTTTCCCCCGACTCACTGTGGTGTAACACTGCCCTCTCTGGCTGACAACAGGAAACTCCATGTAATAAAGTCCGATTGGCCAGTATCCAAGGAGGGCGGGTGATGGTCATGAGTACGAACTAAAAGAATAAAAATTTTGGCTGCAAGACTAAAAGTGCATCAATCTCATAAAAAGTTGATACCCAATGTCGTCTCAAACTATGAGTAAAAATGCAGACAAAAAAAAAAAAAAAAATTAGGTCTGAGATAGTGGTGATCAGTGCCTTGTCTTCTGGCTACACCAGAACAGAATGCAGAAAATGTTAGAATGATGTCAGAGGACAGGGTAAACAGAAAACAAAGTTTAATCCTTTTTTTCTGAATGCAAGAGAAACTCTGACATGAACACTGAAGTTGCTCCAGCTGGCAGCGACTGATCTGTTAAAGATGATCTGACAGCTGTGATCCTGTCCTGTCTATTAAGATTAATTAGGCATTATGATTACAAAAATTCATAGGGAAAACCCTCACATTGATAAAAGGTGTGTGTGCATCTTGGCCAAAGCGAGATACGCACACTCCCATAAGCACAGTGTCTACTTCAAAATTTGTACTTTGTAATTAAACACAGTTTCAGGGGACACTCAACTAACTTAACTAAATATGTCCAAAGTACACTTTAATATTTTAGATTACTGAGTAGGAAAAACAGAGAGGAACAGTGTGTATAATTGTGGGGATGTGTGTGAGCACTTTGGCCAGCTGCGCTGTATCTTGCGGTGCAGACTGTTTTACATTTGCTCTTCGAGCTCCTACTACGTTTGGCTGGTCTAAGCCCAGAGCACAACAGACTTCATTGCACCAAGAACAAGACAAAAATGCGCTGAGCCATGCCGTCATTCCGCCTTCACTTTCAGACCTCAAATTCCTGGGCACAGACTTAGCACAAATGTATTTGCTATCTCTCAGGAGTGGCAAAAATGACAATGACATGACATCTGCGGGGGGTGTAAGACAGCAATGCCACCTGCGTCACTGGCGCACTGACTTTATGTTGGATGTAAGATGGGGCCTGTGGCTTCATAGAAATTTATTACAGCAGTAGTTGTCTTATTTTTCATAGCATTTCGAAGATAAATAATGGAAATACACTATTAATATTAGAAAGTGCACCAGAAATGTACCTTGATTGATGACTTAGTGTTGTGTTGCAGCATAAAAAGTAGCCTGACTTTGTCTGTTTGTCTGACTTTTTTCTTTGCTTTTTTTTTTGTTTGTTTGTTTGTTTTGCTTTTATCAGGAGAAGACATCAGTCTTTCCATTTCTGAGGTCCTGAGCTGCAGACACTTCTGTAATAAAATGTGGCAGACACTGAGATTCACACTGCGGGTGCTGGGTGACAACGCAACACTAGTCAAAACACTAGAAGAGGTACAAAAAAAAAACCTAGTTGAACTACATAAAAAAAAAAAAAAAATTGCTGTAGTTGTACCGCTGAATTGTTGTTTGAGAAAAGCTAAGCTAATCAGAGTTCAAACCTAAAAAGGTGAGCTCTGTATTCTGTATCTTGATTTTTTTTATTATACTCTCTGTTTTCTTATACTTATTGCTATAAATGTGACCCCTAATTGGCATGTCACTGTACTCAGAATGCAATTCTTAATCACCATGTGAAATTTGATATGATTTGGATGACAAGGTTAAAAGTTGCTCTCTCTTGGCGAAACATGAGAGCTACGCCATTTGATGTATAATGACAGGAGTTGCAACATATTACCATAAACTTGTTTAGAGCTGTCTTTTCACTTTGAGGTATATTTGATCAACCTGCAAGGAGAAAAACATGACAGCATAAAATATGTGATTTCCTGTTGCTAGTAGGTGGGGCCCTAACCATGACATATTGATATTTTGTTGGTTTCAGGCCATGACTTACAAAACACATGTGAAGTTTGGTGCATATCAGATAATGTACATTGAAGTTATAAGCTTTTTTTGTTTCATGGTTGTATTTTAACAAACTCCTCCTAGAGACTTTACCAGACCAGCTTGAAATTTGGAATGGGGACCTATAACACCTCTGTGATGAAAAATTATCGGTGTTAATTAAAAAAAAAAAAAAAAAAAAAAAATAGCACAGTGGTTATTTTGAGCATTTTGCCGTGACAAAGATGTGCGTTGACCAATATGCACCAAACTTCACATTTGTTAACAGTCCTGGCCTGAACACAACTACATGTCACAATTTTGTAATAGTCACAGCGCTTCCTACTGGTAACAGGAAATTATTTGTTTTACACTTTTATATAAATCATCAAGCAGATTGTTCAAATCCAACTCAAATTTGGTCTGATAAGTCTTGACATCTTGATGATGGTATGTTGTGACTCTGGTTTGCCTTCATTAAGTGGTGTAACCATGGCAGCACAGCAAATTTTGATGTTATTCCATGACAGTAGAAGTTATTGTTAAGGGTTAGGGATGTTCAGAAACTCACTACACTTGCCACACGTCAGAAATATTGAACATATAGATGTGAGATGGATCTCAAAATTAGGTGTGGCTTGATTGCTAAATAGCACCCACTACATTTCAGTAAAGCAGCCCTCACAGTGTGTTTAATGTACGTTTACAAAATTGTACGTTTACAAAATAATACTTGTGTGTCCTGTAAAGATTTACAAAAGTCCTCAAAACAACCATGACCTGAACCCAACAGGAAGTTGGCCAATTTGAATTCAGCGTCTACTTCTCATTAATTTCCACATTTTAACTGTGATGAACTTCTCCCACAGATTTAATCTTACTGACTTCAAATGCAGTTCTTAAACTGTTAAGACTTTTGCAATGACAGGTTATCAAACGATTTAATTTTTCACCAACAGTGTGTCAGTGGCGTAATGGCCATTTTAAACATTTTGCCATTAATGATCTTCATGCCAATGTTCATCTGTAGTCAAAGCCCCTAGCTATTGGCAACAGGAGTTGACATGTTTGGAAATGATTCTCATTTAAGGAAAAACTGATCCACATTCAACTTGTGTGTAAACTATCAGGGCAACCTAATGATGCAAAATAATGATATGCCTGTGGGTCCATCAAATGCCTCTGCCATGATGATGCATTATTCACAATGACACAGGAAGTTGTTTCAACTTACCTGTTTTTTATTTAATCTGTTTCAAATTTCTTATGTTGTCCAAGAATTCCATTATAAAAGGGACATGCCTATTAGGAGACATACACATTGTGCCCCCTGCTGACTACTACAAGCAGACCCCGTATGACAAGCATTATTTATGTGTATTGTCTTGGTTAGGGTTAGGGTTGTGAGGGCCTGTTCAATGCTGCTTGCAGCTTTAAAGCAACAATATGTAACTATTCCACTTAAAAATAGTACTTTCAAATTCGTTTACTGTTAGGTTGCAGTGTGACAGGTGGACTGGGCTCTCTGCCTCAGCCATTCGACCCTCCTGTAGCTTGTTAGTGCGCTATGTTACTTTGAGCTGTGATGCACGTCTCACAAAACAGTCATTTTGGTGAAACCCGGTCATATTTTATCGAGAAAAATGCCCTCTGGTTTTCCCTCTGATGTCCTACAACTGCTCTGCCTCAATTCTGTGATTCATGGAGGTTCTTGAAAGCGTCAAGGCTTCATAGCTGCAGCTACCTTATGCTGCTTGCTGCCTTTCTCTTACCTTTCCCTTTATCTCGCCTTGCTGGTAGGAGTCTTCTCAGACTTGCATGTAGTTGTTGGCAACAGCTATGCTACAGACACAGATGCAAAACTGAATTTATTGCTGCTTGCTAGTTATTAAGTTTTGCTGGATGTTTGGCTGTGTCAGAAACAATGTCCGCTCCCTAGCTTTTGAAGCCAAATCTGCCTGTTTTAACAAAGGTTTAGCAGGTAGCATGTTATACCGGGCATCTCTCTAGCTCAGGGTTTGTGAGCTTGGTGTCCTGAGCTGCGTTTCCACCGAAATACTATTGCTGTTTTGAGTAATGTGCAGGTGTTGTTCAAACTTAAACAACTTTCAGAGCTATCTCGTGAACATGTTTACCAAATTACTTTTAGGTTTGATCGACAGGACACAAATGGGAGAACTTTTTGTCTGCAATTATTCATATTCTGTTGGCTGTCTTGCAATGAAATTATCAATGATTGCTCTCAGACTTTTTTTAGAATTGCACTGGCTGAAATTCCTTGCTAAGTTTTGTGAAGCCTTAATCCTGATTATTGCTATTTGTAGATTTTATTTGACTGTCTAGCTGCTTCCTTCCGATTAACACTAATGGGCTTAAAGCAGCTCTGTGGCACAGGCAGCTTTAGTTTAATATGAGTTTTACAATGGAAAATGATAACCAACGAGTTAACATGTTAATAGAGGATGAAAAATAGTATCCACATTCATAGAGCACATGGAGAGGTGCTGTTAGAATGCATATGCTTGTAAGCATTCACACTATATGTTCCACAAACGGAGGTCTGCTGAGGTTTTAAGCATTCTTCTTCTCCCACATTTTTTTAACATTGGGTTAAAATTTTAAAATATTCAGCTGAATTAAGAAAAGGTCTTTTTTTTCTTTTCTAATTCATACACTTAAAATTTAATACATTAAGAAAAAAAATCATCAACGTACACACACATTGGTAGTAACAAAATCAGTTATATCGTCTTACTGGCCCAAGCTTATTAATAAATGCTGAGCAAGTACAAAATTGATTAAAAAAAAAAAAAGGAAAGATACAAAAATATGTGAAAACACACGTTTGTCATAAAAAGAAATACCTTTCACACACAGATACACATTATTCTTAACATATCACTTCATACATATCCTTCATTAAGAAAATGATAAATATACTAAACAAATCCTAAAAAAGCTATTAAAAACTTAAAATCGATTGGTTCCATAAAAATACACAAGAAATTTTGAGTATTGGGTCTATTTGTTACCATTGATCCACTGGTGAAGGTCATGCTTTTTATTAAAAAACACAATTTTTGTTGTCGTGCTTCGTGTCTATATAAAGCCAGCACATTTGAAAGTTCTTCAGAGACAAAAATGGCTAAAACAAGGAACCTAATGCAGGAAACTCGCCTGAAGATACAGATTCTCAGACAGGAAGGGTACAGCTGCCGCCAGATAGCCAGGAAGTGCAGATGCAGTCCTTCAGCAGTTTGATACACTCTGCAGAAATACAGACGAACCAACAGCTTGGAAAACAAACCAAGATCTGGGCGTCCAAGGATTTCTTCAGCAAGAAATGACCGCATCCTGATCCACATGTGCAGGGAAAACTGCTGAATGACATCACAGGAGCTTTAGCAGCAGTGGTAAAACCAAACTGGTGTCCAGTGTTCCACCCACACTGTACGTGGCCGACTTTTAGATTATGGCTTAAGACTGTCAAGAAGCCCCTGATCAATGAGAGACAGAGGTTAGCCCGGCCTCGTTTGGGCCAAGCACACAAGAACTAGACAGCCAGGAATTGGAAAAAAATTCTGTGGTCAGATGAGTCCAGTTTCCAGCTTTATCTTCCTCCTGCTAGTGTGAAGGTACACAGAAGGCCAGGCAAAGCATTATCTCTAGCATGTACAGTACCTACTGTCAAGCATGGTGGAGGCAATATAATGGTTTGGGGATGCATGAGTGCTGCTGGTGTTGGTCATCTCACTGTCTGTGATGGCACATTGAACTCTGCCAAGTATTGTGCCATTCTCAAAACATGCTCCTTTCTGCACGTGCACTTTTCCGTCAAAACTGGATCTTTCAACAAGATAATGCCCCTTGCCACACATCCAGGGCCAGTAGAACTTGGCTGCAGGAGCACAGGATCCAGGTCTTAGAGTAGCCAGCTCAATCCCCGGACATGAGCCCCATTGAAAATCTGCGGTGGATTATCAAAAGGTCTGTTTCAAAGCAAAAACCAAAGAATTTAGAAGAATTTAAAGCAGTAATTCAAGAAGAATGGGACAAGATTCTCAACAGTGTGAAAGGCTCGTGGGGAACATTCCAGCCAGGATTAGAGCTCTACTGCGTGCTAATGGCAGGACTACGAAATATTAATTTGATGATGTGATGGTTTATTTTTTGTTCAGTTTTGAACACATTCTCTGTTTTTTGTTGACTTTGATACCGACAATGTTGAGAACTGACATATTGAAACTGTCAAGAATTTAGTTTTGTTAGTTTTTCTTGTAAACAATAAACAAAAAAAATATCATTTGTATTTGTTTGTCTGTCTAATGCAGCCACACCTTTTGAAACACAAAAAAGATTTTTCCGCAAATATTTCATGATAATATTTGAGATTGTGTAAAATTTTAAGGGTGTCCAAAAACTTTTTTCCACCACTGTAATCCTGACTGGGATCAAAGTGACTGGGTGGATCCTCCTCCATGAGCTTTCACTTGGCCAGGGGGCTACTGCCTCTGCATTCTCTTGCTGGTTTTCCCTTGGATTGGACACGGCCCTGGGTCCTACACAGTAAAATCGGCAGTGTAACTTTAACACTTAAAGAGTCAATTTTAACCCTGAGTCAATGAACATATGGTCCTTATCTACAGAGTGTAAAAGTTACACTGAAGGTAGTGTTGAAATTTGAGTGTCAATTTAACTCTAGTTAGAGTTAAAATTTTGCACTTAATTACACTTGAAAGTGTTAATTGAGTTTTTAATCCATAAAGAAAATGACACTGTGGGTTTGCTTGCATTTAACACTAAGTAGTTTAAAGTCTTAATCAGAAATTACTCTTATTTATTAACTCTTTCCAAGTGCTGAACTTAATTCACTCCAAGTGTTGATTGAGAAATGACTCTATATAGTGTTCTTATACAACCTTTCCTACTAGTGTTAAATAATTCTCCTCTATATATTTACTCCCTTTAAGTTTTTTTCTTACCCAACACCTTAAATATCAATCAAATTACTTTCAGTAGAGTTACAGTAGCAAATTGTGATTTTCTCCCTAACCATTCACATTTTAATAGTTTTAAAGGTGGAAAACGTAACAAACACCACAACATACATTCTTCATAAAAATTAATTAAACATAAAACTTAAACCACAGTTGTTTGTATGAAGGTGTACATGTGCTGAAGCATGTGATTGTAACTAATACCAAATACAAAGTGTGTCTTAAAGAGTTCATCAAACGCTCTAAGGGAACTGTTTGGCTTGCATGGTAAGACCTGCTTGTCCAGAATGATGAAGAACTCATGGATTGTGCTCCTTTTCATCCCAACAGCTAGTGGGTAGGGCTGAGTACGGCTCTTGATGGCATCAACATGTTCCTGGAGGCTTGTCCCAGTCTGACAGAAAAAAAAAATTAAACATGAAATGCTGGATATCACAGATTAACTGCTTTAGATCTCTTTTGCTATGTCTTAAAATTTATTTATTATTTTTCTCCAAAGATCTAAAATATTATATAATTTATACTGTTTGATCAAATACTTTTACACCTCGATACATTGTAAATATACAGACAATTCAAAGGACAAAAACACAAACAAAAAAATCTTTGAAAAAAAAAAAAAACCTTCTTAAACACAACAAGATGTTTCTCGGCTTGAGATGCTCCTGGTCTTTTATGGCCTTGGGTGGAAGGAGGAATCAAGTGGAGGAGAAGGATGGAGGAAAGATCACTGTCCCATCCTGTCAACACAAACAAACAAACAAATAAACAAAACAAAACAAAAACTAATTAATATGATGATACTATAAGCTCACAACTTAAAATATTATCCATGAGCCACAACTGAAACAATAAAAAGTTAAGAAACTCTAATAGAAGAAAAACAAGAGTACAAAAGTAAAAATATCAGATTCAAGGATGTTATCCATTTCCTCTTCACCTGATGTAGCCTCAGCACAGTAGATTAGTTCTTCAAGCTTGTATGAAGGGGGGTAGAGCCTTGCTCTGCTGGATGAATTTTTGCTTAAATGTAGTAGGCCACTTGGACAGAGATACTCCCACATGAGAAATTCTGACAACAATTGAGGTTATAAAAATTTGTTGACAAGATAACTGCATCAGTAAGATCAGTTTTTCTAATGCCTAGGATTATTAAGTGACACAATACTGTCATACTCACTTAGCATAGCATGAACTAGGTCAAGATATAGAGACTTACTTTTCCAAAAACTTGGCCGCTACATCTCACCAAACTGCAGGATGAAGTCTTGCTCTATCTGCAGTAGAAAAAAAGGATACCATATTTCCATTATTGCCATCATATTGTTATTTATGCAATTTACCTCTCATTTAAATCAGAAATATTAAACTCAAGGAATTCTAAAGTTTCTATACGCTTAGGCGAGTGATACATTTTTAAGGGTTTGCTCTTCCCTTTACAGAGAAGTACCTTTGACCTCCTGAGTATGGAAGCCCTAAGCGGACATGATTTAATTTTTTTTTTTACAAGCCGTTTTCTCGAGATCACAAGATAATATCTCATTATATAGAGAAAACGAACTTTGTTTTCTCGAGATCACGAGATATTATCTTGTTATCTTGAGAAAACAAAGTTAGTTTTCTTTTTTACACTGTCTTTTTAACACTGAAATTTTTCACCAACACTGGGCTGCACAGGGGCGCATTTTACTCTAATTATTGTTAATATAACTCTGTTAGAGTAAATAAACTTTAACACAGCATATTTTACTCTGCTGAATTGACTGTGTAGGTGCTCTGGGGGGCTGCTGGGTGCTCTGGTGACTTGGAGACTGGCCTGCTTCCCCTTGGGGCTGGGGGGAGTAGGGGGATGGTGTTGGCACTGCTCCCAACGTCAACTACCAACTGCATCTAAAGACAAACTTTTACTCATACACACACACAAGCACAAACACAAACACAAACACACACACACACACACACACACACACACACACACACACACACACACACACAGAGAGAGTACACAACTCATGCACATGCAACTGTTGCAAATGTTGATGTCATTCCATTTATGGTTGTTTCAGGTTAGTATTGAAGTATTATTCTGCCATTGCATACGTAAATGCTGTATTTTCAGGCATAGCTTATTCCTGCAATAGTAAATGCTATTGTAAATTCTGCTGTTTTTGTCCATTCTTGAGCCTTTCCAGTGTGCCCGTAGCCTTGCCAGTAAAATTTAATACAGATTGCAACAGGGAGAGTATATCAGACTCCTCCTTTGCAGAGCGAAAGCCTGCTCTGGCACCACAAGCCACCCAGTACTTTCACTCTGCATGCCTAAGCTCCTGAACAGGAAAGGCTCAAAAATGAATGAATGAATAAATTAATAAATGAACAAACAAACAAATAAATAAATAAATACATGAAGGAATGAATAAACACATGCAAGTCAGGTTTTTAAGGGTTCACATCAGTGAAGATAGGTTAGCTAAGATAATGATATGTTACTCCATGGCTAGCTACAGAAGTGTTGTTAGGCTAATAAACTTAGAACTAGAAGTGTTTTTAGATGGGTTAAGGGCCATGAAATAACAATTACATCATTGTTATTTGAATTTTTGGTGGTAAAAATGAAACTGTTTGTATAGGTGGGGTGTCTAATCTTTATCTATACAAAACGCCCAGTGTGACTTAAGAAGCACACTTAACTCAACTTAATCTGTAACATTTCCGTGTCTGTGAATTTAGCTGCATTCTTGCTTGGTCAAAACGTAAACTTGCGGCAACACCGGTCCTTGGTTAGATTAGACACCCCTCAACTGGGCTATGTGGTTTATAAGGTTTTTACTGCTATGAAATGAGTTTCAGTTGTCACATTGTTTTCCTTGTCTCAGCTATGGTTAGCTCCATTTGCATTGTAATCTAAAATTCCCATTCATTGTGCACAATTGCATGGTTTGTGATTCAGTGTTTGAATGTTTTACTTCTTTTAACTCAGAGTCTAAAACTTGTGATCCAGAAATAAAATCGATATGGCACAACCTGAAAACCATTTTGCTTATTGCACAGCAATTACAAAAAGATAAACAAGAGAGCATTACATCAAACCATTAGTCAAATCAATTCCAGCCATTTTATTTAACATTATTCCACTTCAAAGCTCAAAAAAAGTGATCTATTCAGGATCAGTAATGAATGTGTGTGTGTGTGTGTGTGAGAGAGAGAGAGAGAGAGAGAGAGAGAGAGAGAGTCCATTATTTTGCAGTGCAAAAGTAACCTTTGCTAGTGGGGTCAGAGACCAAGAGTCCATAGAGTATTTCTATCCCACAGACAGAGTTGCACATGACTGAAAGAATAGGGTGAAAAAGAATAAGATAAGAATAATAATAATAAAAAGAATAGGGTGTAATAGGCTCAGTCATCTGGCTCAAAGAACAGAGCTTGGTGATGGGCTGCTGAATGATGTTGGTCATAGTCTTACCCAAGACACTACCTAAACCTGGAGAAGCCTTGACTACATGTCCTAGTGGTCTAGAGTTTCTTGGTGCATTCTTATCAATAATGTCTGTGAAGATTCTCATTCATTCAGGTCATGATTATCTTGAAGAGTCATTAAAACAAGTCAACTGGACTATGTTGAAATTTTTGGGAAGACGTTTCACTTCTCATCCAAGAAGCTTCTTCAGTTCCAAAGGACTGG
>JAQMCX010000599.1:0-10593 GCA_029814765.1 Acanthurus leucopareius | reverse complement strand
GTTACATAAACATTCTTGCCTTTAACTTCAATGAGCGAGAAGTAATGCTTCCAGTTTGAGAACGCTACCTTTGAACGAACCAAAATTTCGTCAAAATTTCCAACAGTGACATAAAAAAGATGAAATTAAGTCAGTTGTATAAGAGAATTATGCTGAATATGTTGTCTACATAAGAAAAGTCAGTTCAAATATTCCTATACTTTGACCTTATACGCTGAAAAAAAAAACACCGCCAGAAAAACAAGAGGTTGTCCTTCTTTCTTTCCATCTTCCAAATTGAAAATCATACCTGAGAAATCTTAAAAATTTAAGCAAATAAAAATGATACTTGTGAAGGAAAAATCTGATTAAAGATGAACTGGAGGAAATGAGGAGGTCAGGAGACAGTAGATGTCTTATGCAGAGGCATTTATTGCAGAACTCAACGTTGAGGAGATCAGTACTAGCAACATCCACAAGTAATCATGAGTACTGCCACCACCAATCTGAGGCTGTCCTGTGTGTAAGATGTATTTAAGTCTTTGTGTCCTCACATGTCACCAGTCCTTAACTATGTATCCAAATAAGGTCAAGCCGTACACTTCAGGATCTTACTGGGTATTAGAGCTTAAACATTCATACCCTCGGCCTTGGTTGCAATGATGAGGGCAGATGGAGAGAGTCTGCACAAATATCTGTACGACACAACATTGATTATGACAAAGGGACTGTGTGACCCAGCCATCAACTTTGCTCTACTTAAGTGCAAAGAAGTATAATGGCAGACGAAGAGGTGAAAAGGCCTAGGAGGTTAGAAAAATTCCCTCACAATACTGACCACAATTTTAGATTCCCCAAAGGGGTTTTCTCTTGTGAGATGTCTTTAGAACCATAGTGGTGGGTCATCTGATCTGATCCATAACTGCATTAGCATTTAATTTTGTAATTTTTGCACACACACACACACACACACGCAATATTTATTTTTTCTATTTTTCCCTTTTTATTTTAGATAAAACCAGACATTGCTTCTTTTATTAAAAGGTGTGAATGTAGATGGGCAAATCTTTTTTCTCCACAAAGTGAAATTCAACTTTTTACCAGAAAAGATAAAGATAACAAATTGTACAAGTTTACACTGTCTGTCCTTAACAGAGCCCCCATGACATACATGCAAATTATTACAACTGGCCTAGTTTATGACATATACTGTAGTATTTTGTCTTTATTGACAATTAATTTTAACAAAATGACGTATTTATGTCATCTTTCAGCTTTGTTCAAGTGCATATTTGGTCCCTCAGAGAAGACAGTAAAGCAATTTTACAGCCAAATCCTTGCCAAACCATAGCCAGTCTGACTAATCGTTGTAGAAAGACTCAAGTTGCATACACAAACTGTGTATATGCATTGCCAAGTAAACTTTGAATGGGTAACTTGTTCGCTTTCATCATAGTTGGTATATTTATGACTGACATATATGTTTTGGGAATAATTTATTGATTACAACTGATGCAGTTTTACTGCATGCCTCCATACTGGCTTATACAGATTTCTGCAGGTACAAGCCATAAATTTCCAAACATACTTCCAAACAATACTTTCAAACTTTGAATTACACAATGGTTTGCCCTGAGGAATTGTGGTTTCTTGGCAAAGTTTTTATGAAGATGACCATTTGTACACATTGCCGCCTCTCTTACTCAAACACTCAAGAAGTGATGTCAGCAAAGTCAGGGGCTCAGTGATTAAGGCTGCATGTCTTTTTTGCCTCAAAGTCAAGCGCATTTTTTCAGAGCTGGGTTGTAGACATAAGTGAAGCTGAATTTGCCACAACAAAATACAGCTGAACCTTACTTCACAATGGAACATTTTTACAAATGCATTTCCCCCATTAAGAGATTCAAAAGAATAGCCTAATGTCCATCTTTACTTGCTTATTGTTAATTTTGTGTTTATTTTGTGTTACATTTTAATAAATGTAGGCCTTGGTCTATTCGAGGGATAGTTTTTGGTACTGACAGCCTACTTTTGATACAGGGCCTTCATTTGCTCTTCCCTGTGGTTCTGCCGCAATATATGAATGGAAGGCACTGTTTGCTAATCTCATACACAACAAATATCAGCTTCAAAACTAGCAAGATTTTTAATTTAATCCAAAGTGTTGTAACTGTGTATCTCTCTAGAGCTTTATTTGACAGACTGCATGACGTGTCTATATCATGTATTGCTAGCCCTTTGATGGCAACATCTTTATTTTCAAAATTTTCAAAATCTTTCTTTCAAGACACCCTGTTGGCTAATAAATTTAGCCCTGGCCTATTGTGCTAGGGTTTTTTAATTCCAGTTAAATAGTTCTGGATACTGTTGTCTAAATGAAACAATAGTTTAATTATTATTCTCAAGTAGCTGTATGTATAGGAGACATTCACTCATATTCCCACCTCCAAAGCCTCATCTGATCCAATAATCACCTTAAATTAATCAATGATTTTATCAAATCTTTTTATAGAGAAGGTTTTGGCTACTAAGACACAAGCTAGTGTGACATATTTCATTAAAGTGACTCGGTAAGTGGCGTATGTTTTTGAGATTTAGGCCTATCATTTCTTAAACATTTAAGGCAGACAGTAGGGATTTCATCCAACATTGTTGTCTTTCTTTATTTTCTAAACTTAAACACTGAAAATAACAAACAACAACAACGGTAGCTACAACAAAACAACAAATAATACAAAAGATATCTACAACTATAGGCTAGGCCTACTGTCTTGGTGCTGGGACTTCATCAACCTCATATTCCTTAATATTGTTATGCCCATCAGAGTAAATCCCACTGAGCTCCCCAGCTTCTCCTCTCCCATAGAATCCTGTGGAATCAAAATTAAAGCCTGTTTTTTATTTGTAATTGCTGCATATGGTTAATGTACTCAGTACTGTCTCTGTCCTTGTTGTGGGACAGGCCTAATAAAAACTGTTAACACAGCCCACTTTGTGATATTATTAATGTCCATACTTCACATGGCTTGTTCAGATTACTTGCCCTCTTTGTTTTTAAATATGTATCCGCATTTTGGGCACTGCTTCAGCTCATATATTTCTCTGAATTCCTTTGCCCATCAGAGCACCAGAGATCTGCTCCAATCGTAGACAGCTGTTGTGGAAAAGGGTCATTATCATTGGTTTTGGTTGCAGAGACCTTCCTTATCTTGACAGCAGACTAGACCCGAAGAAATGCTGATGTATTGTTATGAAGTCATCCATGCATGAGTTACACTGCCCTGTTTGGTAAAAACCTAAATTTAAATTTCCATTCCTCAAGCCAACTTTTCATACTAGTATAGTGCATGGCCCTAGTTTTGAATCTTTAAAGATTTGTATTTTTCAACAAATGTTGGCATTAAAAAAAAATAAAAAATAAAATATCCATCTCAGCTGAGTCGTGCATCTTTAGGCACCTTCTTTTTCACCAAGTCATGACATTTCTCTTGCTCTGTCTCTTAGCCTGTCTGACCTTGGATGTTGTTAATGTTATATGTTATCCATAAGCATAACAGTGAAAACTCACAATCCAGCCACATGAGGTGTATTTGTCTTCTAAAGAAGTTAAAGCCCACAATTTCTTTGAACCTTAGGCAGGTTAGTGAAAGGTAGAGTAGAGCTTTGTCCCCCTCCTGTAACACTACATCCAGCAGTATTTTGTGGAGAACCTCAATTGGGAGCTGAAAGATGCAACAGTTTTATTTAGTAACAGTACCTTTGTTGTGCAAAGCATTGTAAGAACTAAGTACGGTAATTTTAATTCCAATTAAATAGCAGAAATACCATATTTTTTTACTATTTCTGTTTGACATTACTATGTCTTTACAAATTCAGGTAGTCAAAGTAAAAATCTCCCCAAGATGGTGCACATCAGGTCCATGCCCTTCAAATGTTAGGCCTACATTAGCAGAGCATCATTCACGGGAACGCTACTTCAGCCACACACTGACTTGTGTCAGCAGCTCATGGCCCATCCCCAACAATGTCCAATAGGTGTAATGCATGTGCAGCAGATTGACAAATAGTTCCAATCTAACTGTTGTGGTAGGCTTATGCCTGTAATAGTTTTACAAATGATCTGCACTTGATTTGTATTTTGATTCTTGACAGTCAACTCAATATTTAAATCAAATTACCCATATTGCTGGGTTGAGGGATGGTGTTTCAGGCCACATACTATTCCAGCATTTAATGATTATGTAAGAGACAATTTGAGGCTTATGGAGAGTGGGGTGTAATTTTTTAATCATTTCTTCTTTTTCTTTTATGTTTCTCTTTAAAAATAAAAACATTTTTAATACTGTACAAGCACTGCTTGCCTCGTAACATGTCATTTTATTTATTAAGTATGTGAATGAACTGAGCCTCAAAGGCAGATCAAACATAAGTCGCTCTGCTGCCAGACTGACTTGTCACACCACACCACGCTGCCCCCCAAGTACCTTCAATTCTTAACAGTTGCTTATTTTTCAGGATCTCATCAGGGTTTTTTTGCAGACATCAAAATGTTCTTTTTTCTGGCACTGCTGAGAAGTGTGCATTCTGTTGGACCAAACAACTGGCCAATGTTGACCACCTATGAAAAAAACACCCAAAAGAGGCAATCTTTTTCTTGGATAAAACCACAGGTACCACAGGTACTATGACCTATTACACTGGGCCAGGGGCCTTGGTGGGGAGGGGGGACAATATTGGGGGTTGACTGCAGCATGGGCTGCATAGATTTGTCTATCTGGTAAGTTCTTAATGAATTATATATTTCTCAGCCTGGCAAAACACCTTCTCTTTTGCAATTATCTGTGTGTCTTTCTTTTAACTGCCTCATTTTAAAAGGTGAACACTGCCTTTCCATTCAAAATGCTATAAAAAATGGAATCTATGTTACCCTGAGATACAAGTATGTACAAGTATACTCCCCATCTATGTGATAAAGTCAACCACCACAGGAGTAATAGACTGTGAAGCAGACAACTGCCAGCAACTGGTGAAGATTGGCAAGAAATCAAGTAACCCTGGAAAGGAGTACCTTGAAAGGACAAAAAATGCATATCCATATACACCATCTGCCAGGCTGACAGTAAAATCTTTGCATGAAATGAAGGACGAAGGCCTTATTTCAAAAGTATGGGCTGAAAAATGTTAGGAGTTACATGGAAGAGCACAAGAAAATGGAGTAGACACTATTTAGCCCATCTTATATGTAGAAATGGGCATCTCAAATAGATAGGTGTTCTTACCTATTTATATAAACATTACGGACAACTGGTACAAATTTGGATGTACAAGAGTCTGTTTTGATTCTGTGTCCTCAAGGTGGAACTGTCTATGAAGAGGGACTGGACACTCCCATCGCTGTCTCCACTGTATGCTGGCAGTGTGGTGGATTTTCCAAGAAACAACACATCTTCTTCTTTCTAAATCAGATGTTCTAACAGACGATATAGACGATATAGACGACTTGGAAACAGAATCCATATGACTGAGGCTGAGCTATCGTCATATGCTGTCAGTGAGAGCAAAGTGTGTCAAATGACTGAATATTTGTACACAGAAAAGAAAATTACATTACCACGGGACCTTTCAGTGGAGCTGAGAAGTACACCATTTTAAAGACTGTGTATCCTGACTGCCATTATGTGAACTCCTTTCAGCATTGGCTGTAGGTGTTGCCATTTATATAGAAAAGCTTAACTCGACTGAATATTCATTTTCTTATTTTGTCATGCACATAATGTAGAACTACTACTAGTGCCTTGTCTTTATTTGCTGCTAGATTTACTGCTTCTTTTTTACGGTGTATAAACATATTAATTAAATTTACATATTATTTATAATATTTATTGTGGCGAAGGTAGGAGAAAAGTGTCCCAACAAGTGCAAATATTTTAATTCAGTTGTTTTATACTCCCCAAGACAAAACTGCTCTAGGGTGCATGTTCTCAACCCTCACATTCTTCAATAACAATCGCTTCCAACATCAGACTGTCTGAAGGGCTTTCCACCATTTTCTCTTCCTGAGAGTTTTTAAATTTAAGTTCAGCTGCAATCGGTGTGGTGGCTGTCCACCAATAATTATTGCTAATGCAAACTGGAAAGTTGCCTTTGACATACCAGGTAGGCCTGAAATATATATGAACCAATGTATTAAAACTATATTTTAGCTTACTGGTGTTAGCAATCATTTGAATTATCAAGAAGAATTGAAAAAAATATGTATATTTATTGCCGCTGTTCTCAATATGATCACTTTTTACAGTCAGCACATTCAAGAGGCCTGATTTAGAGGAAATTACTGAAAAAGACCTTGACATAGAGGGGCACAACTGGACAAAGAACTGATTGCTGAAGGCCTTACATTAGGTGAGTGCATTGATTTAGTTATTGAAAAGTTCCCATCCCAGGTGGAGTTTTGCCAGCTTAAGGTTATCATTTGATTTGTACTTTTATTGGTAAGAAGTAAAAAAAAACTGAATTCTCTCTCTCTTCTTTTACCTCAAAAGTAATTATTTTTAAAAGCTGTCTTCCATCTACTTAGTTCTTTCATGAATGCCCTGACTTTTTGTCCACAGTAAACTCATCAGTGGCAGAACAACTAAATTGAGAATCGGCAGCTATCTGGTACTCTCTCAGTCAAATTAATGAAGTCCGCTTCAAACAAACCGTCGGGATTCTTATAGAACAGCACAGCTGCAATATTAATGGAAAGTTCATTAATGAGATGACTCAACAGTCATCCATCCCCCTTGTAGTTGGTCAGATGGTAACACTTATCTTCAGATCTGCTGGTTGGTTTACATGTTTTAATGACAAATCAGTAATAAAATTGGAATAAAAAGTCAATTATTGATATTTCAAACTTGTTAGTAATCAGTTACAATATATGCAATTCAAAAGGTCCAGGCACTCAGTTTGTACAGATAGTATTTTTCAAGCAGAAAAAACACTGAAAAAACACTACTGTTACGGGACGGTGTCTGTTGACATGTCAAAACCTGTGTAAATACCAAAAACAGGTAAATGTGCCCTGTCATGTCTTCATTTTCAGAGAGAATATCTGATAGTTTGACTGTGCAGTCTTTACAGACACAACATGCCATTTCAAGGGACAGGAACGTGGATAATACATGTCAAGGCAATAATTACAGCATTTCTGAGGAGGACAAGATTATTTTATTTAATGTTTTACCAAAAAATTCCTCTCCCGACTAAGCACATGTGAACATCACTGTTAACAATTTTTGCCTATCAGCCTATGAGGCCATCAAAAATTATTTTGTGTGAGGACAACTCCAAAAAGTCTCTTCACTGAATCTCAAGCTGGGGATCAAGTTTCAGCAAAGATTTTGCCCTCTGGATGTAGTGGAGGAGACCTCGTGGGTGATACCATGGCTGACAGATGATGTGAGTGTCTGAGTTCTGTTTATATTTTGACATGATTCAGAAAAACTCATGAACTTAGTTGGGCATTCTTCTTCTCACCTTTGTGTGTGATCAAGTGTGTGATAACTTTTTTTTGTTATTATCTTGCAAATATGTATTATTTTCATTTTAACTCAGGTTGTCAATTTCAGAGTGGCACAGATTGCACAGGAATGCAATACGGTAAAATAAGGAAGTTGTATGTGGGTCTGTGATGAAGGGAAATTGAAGACTTTTAACATTACAGAACAATTATTCAAACATGGTTTTATAAAGCTAAAAAACAGTAAGGGTTTATATTTTTAACCACTGCACGGTCTGTGGTCTTGGGGCACTTTGACTACATAATGTGAACTTGGGACTTGGGACTGGGTAACACATGGCAATGTCTCGGACAAAACTCTGCAGCACTTGAAGGTGTGTTTTCCTATGTTTGAAAAAAGATTTACAATACATATTATTTACATGGACATTAAACATTACAATGACAACTGTCTTCACCACACAAGATGCAGACAGAATCTTGTGAGTCATAGCACTGCTGAGACTGGAAACAACTCCATTCTTTGGGTAAGCCAAAAAGAAAGCACATTAACCTTGTCAGCCAAAATTTTGTTAAAAACATGTGGACGACCAGGATACTGTCATTCCTTAACAAGTAAATATTTCAACGACATTTAGTGTTTCAGAATTTTGGCAAGACGTCCAATCTTTGTTTATCCTACTTTACAAACACTAACAAACAAGGTTCTACACTAATTAAACAGGTAAAAAAAATTGTACACACATAAGTGCCCAAACATGTCTAAGAGGGGTATGTGTATGTATAAATATGTATATTAAGTTATATGTGCCTTGTGAATCTTTGTGTCTTTCCAAACAAGGAAATCAGAGTGTATTTTTCTTATATTATTATTCAGCAATAACTGGTGCTGACATGGCTCTTCAGAGGTAAAAAGTTAGAAGTTAAACCAAATTAGGGTAACACTGTTTCAAAAATTTAGAAATATAAATTATTGTCCCTGATAAGTGATTCTTCATGTATTGTTTTTAAAGAAATGTTTTCAGTAACCATGGAGGACTGAAGGCATGGAAGGTCACATTTCCAAAGCAATGGAGGTAGACAAACTCTGACAATGGTAGCATTTTTGTGTGCTCAGTAAGAGAATTTATACAGCTATAATATGAGAATTTTGCCTTTTTAAACACACACTATGAAAAAATGAGATAAACGCTTATAATGTGATGTTATTGTTTAATTATGCCAAAAAGGCAGGTGAATGAGATCAAAAACAGATATGTAAGTAACAAAGATCTTCCCCTCAGCCAGTGTCGGACTCTGAGGAGACACCATGCTTCTCAGATACTCAAAGGCCTGACTGTTGAGGTTAGTCATATTAACTTGCAATATTTATTTATTAACAATATATTAACAATGCATACTCTTACAAAAATCAGACTTGATTATGTTTTCTCTTTCTGTTACTGAGGAATTTCCCACCCACCAAAGAAGAAGTTGAAGAACTGGATCAGGAGGAGGCCAGAGTTCATTGCAGTTCAAAAAAAAGGAGTCCAATAGTCATTGCTTGGCCTGGAAAAAAGAGCTTGCGCCTTTCGGCAGGTACATGGCACAAAGAGGTATTGAAGACGATATTTCAAATTCAGTTGACTGCATAGTTATAATGATACATGATACATCAGTGGTTACAAGAGATCAGCATAATTTAGAAGTAACTTGTATAAGGTAATATCAGCCTTGAAAAAAAGGGGAACTGTTTTAAATCATTCCTTAGAACACCTCACAGTAATGTAAAAAACTTTTTGGGCTTGAGTGCAAAGGCTATGGAGGGTGGATCCACTTTGAATGTGTAAACACACACTATGACTTTGAATGTAAGGAGACTGGACCACCACAGATTTTCTACGTGGGTGTCATAAGACCCTGGTACATTGTTGTAAGTATGTACACGGACGTTAATAAAAGAATAATTAAAACGTTTCACAGAAGTTTTTTGTACAAAAGTACTGTCCTTCCAGCTGAAGAGACATAAAGGAGTGGTTCATAAGTGCACTAGGTGAACTGGGTATTAATACTAGGTATTAACTAGTATGTAAAATGTAGAGAGCTCCAACTGACTTGAGTTTTTCTCTGATATTGTTAAATGATACTAGTCAGCTCTAGAATGTCTTTGCTGTTTTAAAAGTACTAACTGACCACAAATCATGCTTCTTTTTCTTGTAGGAGTGAATATATACTGGAATCCACCCAGACAGACAGTTTTCTATTTTTCTGTATTACCGGTGTTTTGAGCAAGATCTTCTTTGTGGCCACATCCTGTCAAATAGAATGTTTCTTTTCAATAACAAAGGCTTTTACATAAGACTAAAAACATTCTATGATGATCACCTGTCTATTCTTGATGCCAGAAAGGTAATTACAATGCCTTAATTTAATGCTGCTATGTTTACAAATAGTGGAAACGACTAAATTATGAAGAAATTGACTGTATGTTACAAGCCATGTAAAATCCAGGTAAAAGTGTCCTTAAATTCTATTTCAGAATAATGGCAAACCTCTTTGTTGTTGTCTGTAATATTTCAGACAGCAGACCTCAGTGAGAGATTAAAAAATGTTGGTGAAAAAAGAAGAAGCTGCTGCTGATAAGGATACCTACATCAATGATGTTATTTTATAAGTTGAATATTACACTGCACTTTTGTGTAAGGACAATTTTCTGAAAGTTCAGCATGTCTTGCATGTTGACTTACATTCATTCTTTCATAATAAAAGGGGTTTGATTTAAAAAAAAATAATTAATTTGTTCGACATCCACATTTAGTGGCTGAGGCAAAAGCCTAACATCTGCCAATATAAGGCAGAACGTATTCTACCAAGCACCACCTGCCTGTCAGACACCATGGACTGGTATTAAATCATAAAGGGTATTTGTACTTAAGTAAAATGTAGACACAACCCGCAAATATTTGTGTTAAACCCGAAATAAAGTTTTAAAGAAAATAATATTGTGACCTGACTCAGGCGGTCACAACAAAAAAGAAGACAACACCATTACAAATATTTAAATTAGGGCCGGGACTTTAACGCGTTAATTTCGATCAATTAATTATAAAGATTTTAACGCGATAAAGATT
>JAQMCX010000598.1:0-10594 GCA_029814765.1 Acanthurus leucopareius | reverse complement strand
ATAACAGAGAACCTGTCATGGACTTCACATATCTCTGCCGTGGTTAAAAAAGCTCAGAAACGGCTGTATTTCTTAAGAAAACTTAAGAAAGCAAAATTCCCATGCCAAGTTCTTGTCAGCTTCTACAAAGGAGCGATTGAAAGCATCCTGACTGTAAACATCACAAACTGGCATGGGATGTGCACGGCCCAAGACAGGAAGACTCTGCAACGAGTGATTAAAACTACCCAAAACATTATTGGTACCCATCTACCAAGCATCAGTGATATCGGGGAGGTTAGGTGCCTGCCCAGAGCCAAAAGGATACTTAAAGACAACACCCACCCCAGCCACAGCCTGTTCACCCTGCTGCCATCAGGCAAAAGATACAGAAGTATCAGCTGCCATACCACCAGACTACAGAGCAGCTTCTTCCCTCAGGCTGTGAGACTACTTAGTGCACCATCTGCACTCCTCCATGTTTAATCATTTTATATTTTTTATACAATCAATTAATCAGTCAAGAGGGAACCACATTTTATTTTCATCATACAACTTGTTGTATAATGTCCAATAAACTTCCTTGTATCCTTCCTTGTATCCTTGTAATATAATTACTAAGATGATCAATTAAAATACGAGGTTAAGTACACACTGTTGTGATATGACGTACCAAGGAAAGGCATGTGAAAGGATTTATTAGCACTCACAGAGCCATGGCACAAGTCCAATGTAGAATTATTTGGGTTGTGGTTCAAGTCACATATTGTTTATCAGTTGTTAGAGACTTTTAATGCAGCAATGACTAAAATCACCAAGAATGAATTCAGATGCACCTGGTCAGATTTAGTCGAGCCTATGGATTACATCCTCAATCAGCTAGCTGTGGCTGCGTTGGCTCTCTGGTGAATGTAAACAATCATGAAAAAGAGTTGTTGAAATTATTGTGGCAGGTAAAATGGAAAAAGTGAGATGGACAACAGTTCAATATCAGGTGTACAAAGCTTTTCTCAAACAACAATGTTGCAGTACCTGCGATTTATAAATAGATATACTCCTCCTTCCCAATAATCTCAAGTGACTAGTCAAGCTGAAGTGGACTGCCAAACCCACTCATCCATGTTGAGCCATGTTCCATTGAGCCATGTTTCAGGGAAAGCTAGGAAGAAGGTTTTCTAATCTCCTGCTTCCATTTGGCCAAAGCTTCTAGTTTGTCTACCTTGTTCCTTATAGACTGTGTATTGGATAGCAGGATCGTGGGCAGTGGAAGAAGCCTGCCATAGTTGCCAAGGCTGAGTCATTTCAGTCTCCAGCATATTCCATCTATTCTTCCTTGTTTGTGAAGGGGGTTCCAATGAGAAAAAGGTTTGTTCCAGGTGCATAGTATGTACAGCTCACACAGTATTTCAGTCGGCTCATCACCTATGGCCAAGAACCGTAGAAGCTCAGGTCTGAGAGTGGCTGGACTGCCTGAGCTGCCATTTAGTCCATCCATGTCATGTAACGGGAACATGTAACACTTTATCTTAAAAATTGCAAGTGTGTTTCGTCAAATTTTATTGTCTTTAATGCAGCTACATTTTTATTTCAAGGCAGTTTTCTGTTGCCGGTGCTGATTACAGTATCCAGGATCTTGACCTTTACATTACAAAATATTTTACAAATTGTTCAGTACATGGAGTTACTTCTCTTTGTGGCTACGAATGTGTTTCTTGACTTGGAGGCCAAAGACGCACCTACATCTGGCTTGAACTTGTAAATAAGGGTGGACAAAACATTAGAAATCACCTTCAAAATACTGCAGTCATTTATGGCAACAACACTAACTATGGCAATACAAATGGTAGCAGAGTCTCAATAGTAATATTTTAAGCTTTGTAAATATGGGATGTATGTATAACAAGGATGTTGTACAACATGTCACTAAATTGTACTGATGAACTTGACTATTAAAATAGACCATTTTTTCTTGACAGGAAACTGCAATATAAACCAGTAGTCCACCAAAGAAAAAAGTTTGGCCAGAGACCTCTTCACTCAGCCGCTGACAGAAACAACATAACAAGCAACAGCGACCCAAGCAGAAAGAGAAACATAGTTAGTTACAAACACAAGTGCACACAGAGTAATAACTGTGAGTCAAAACGAAACCACATGCATACTGTCCTGATACACATAAGTTTTTGAAATTTGAGTTTTTTTAATTTTCTCGATCTAATTTGCCATCATAATGAAAATTGTCTTCTGCCCTTTTGTCAGGTGGGTACTGAGAGTGGTGAGAGTGCTCAGAGAGCCCCAACTGAGTGGGAGGGCAGCACCAGCAAGAAAATGAAGCGGTCTGACTCTAAAGAAACCAGGTGGGATCATTTAAGTTCTTTTATTCATTTAAGTCCTTTTATTTGGTCCCAGATCTACCTTCAACCTTTAAGATGCAAACTGTAAAATATGACCGGAATTTTAGCATTGAACAGATATTTTATGAAAGCATGCCCATTTACTTAGCCCTAAATACTTAGCCCTGTATGTCCTGTCTTGTTGTATTACTTCATACCTCAAGGCAGCAAAGCTGCTACATTTCATAAACCCTCTTGGCTTTAATTTTTTAATTTATTTATTTAACAAACTAAAACGTTTAGCCATCTGAATTTAAGTTTTTCTTTTTATCAAACCAAGACAAGCTTTATTGCCTTTGTCCTTGTAAAAAAAATTAATAATTTAAACATGAAAAACAAAAAAAATAATACTCACCAAAACCATCTTGGCTTGTCTTTCCACTGTCCCAGCAATCAACAGCTCGGGTTTGGTTAAAAAGGATCTGAACTAACTGACTTACACACATCCTAGAGGGATGACTGTTGACTGTCTTAAAGTAGTATTGTTTGGTTTTTTTTAAATTTAATGATTTGAACCTATTTTTGTATGTGTCTCCAGCAGTGCAGAAGCATCCTCCTCCAGTTGTGCAATCCTGTAATGGACTTCCTTAAACTATGAAAAAAAAATTAGTCAGATTCTGAAAAGATAGTGGATCCTGCATGGTATGTCTGAGAGTTAAACCTCAGACTAACTTCTGTGGTCTACCTTGCTAAACATGACTTATGCAACAACTCCTTTTTTTGTTGTGCTTTTTAAAATTTCATCATGAATTTGGGAGAGGGTTTTATTATTACCAACAGCGGCTTCAGTTTCTGCTTATTATATGCATATATACTCTTTTGATCTGTTGCTTTTAAGACCAAATATCTGATGAATGTTTGACCTTAAGTACTATGCCATGCCTGCTGCTTGCCTCCAGCAAACATTAATCAATGCTCTTTCACAGCTGTAACCCTAACAATGAAATGCAGAAGTGTATTCATGGGTTTAAAAGTGCTACCTGAATGCACAACTTTGCCAGTGTATTAATTCAGCCAGCAGTTTGTACTTTATTTACAGGGTATCTCTTGGAAGGATGAAAAAAATCATTTTGGATAAGTGCTAGATAAACTATACAGACATGGGAAAATTCAAACAGCATATTCAGTTTATAAGAGGTAGACAGGGCTTTGACTTTGACTTGACCAATTTTTAAAAATGTTTTTCATTGTCATTTTTCCAAGTATTCAGTCATGAAGCAGAGGCATTCAGGCATCTTATTCTGTTCAAACAGCTCTTTGAAAAGGAGATGATTGTGATCTTAACATACCTTCACTTTTCACTGCCTGAGTCATAATTATAAAACTTACTTTCTTACAAGGTTTTCATTAAACCATGTCCTATACCTTTTTTTTATATCTTTTATTCATATTCCTTATTGACTGGAGCTTATCTGCAAATTTTTCATTTATCATTTTATTATCATATTTTTTATTGCTTTTTTCATTCTTAGCTTTGTTTTTAGAGGCTTTTTTATTTGAGGGATTTTTTTTATATCCTGTAAATTAACCTGTTATCTAAACTGATTACAAATTTTACAATAAAACTACTTTAAAAAATCAAGGTAGGTTTGTGTATTTTTTAGCTCTTGGTCACTCAAAGAAGAGCCAGGACAGTGGTGATGCAAAGTTTTTTCAGTTAAAAAATGGCAAAAAAGGGGTTATATTAATACAAGTAAATACACAAATCTTTCTTTTCTCTTTGCAAATATGCCTTTTATACATCAAAGTTTTTGCTCAAAATGCGTCTTATTTACAGGTGTGTCGCATCAAAAGCTATGAACTCAGAAAGAACAAGAAAACACTGAATAAAGATTAGGCATCTAATTCTGTATTCCACTGTAGAATTTGAACATTTTTCATTTTATTGACTATATGTAACAAGAGTGAGGATACACATAAAAGCAATTTTATCGTCGCTAATGGTAATGGAAAAATAAAAAGTTGAAAAATTCTAAAAGTCCAATATTTTTAAGTTTCTTCCTTCACTTTTGCTCATATGTTAAAACATTGTTAACATTTTGCAAGTGCTATTCTGACAACTGTTAAATTAGACATTAATTCTCTTTTTTTATGGTTGCAAGCGGTAGTATTTCATTTGAAACTCTTTATGCTTTCATAACTATAGTTATTGAGTCCGTATATTGCCATGTGCCACCAAAATAATTGTATATGTATTGTTGTTTACTGTTTTAAATGTGTTTTAACAGTTTTTAAAAAACTGTTAAGATTTGAAAAATGTGATTCAATTTTAAAGCATTTTGTAGGTGGTGGAATATGAATGAGAAAAGAGTGATTTGATTTTAGGAAATGTGTTCAGTCAATACATTTTTCTAAAAGCGAAGAAAAATGATCACAGTTTGGTCTGTTTTGCTGATTGTTTGATTATGATTGTGAACTGTATCAACTAAAGTCAAATTATATAGCACCAAATCACAACATTAGTTGTCCCAAGACATAGAATAGAATAGAATAGAATAGAATAGTCCTTTATTGTCATTGTAACAATTACAACGAAATTAAAAAAGTGCCAAACAGTCAGTGCATCATTAAAATATCAACTACGGTAATAAATACCGGTACTACATTAATAAATAAATAAATACTCAGTCAAACATTCAACATTTTGCATATGTAGAAAGTCTAGACCACACTATAGTTAACTGATACTCAAAAATGGAAGGCAAGTCCCACATGAGCAAGCACTCGGCAACAGCTTCAAGGAAAAACTTCCTTTTAACAGGCAAGAACCTCTGAACAAAATCTGGCTCACAGGTAGGTGATCATATAAAGCATTTCATCAGGCTGAGAGAGAGTGGGAGGAGGAAAGAGGGAGAAAAAGAGAAAAACAGCATTGATATGGCTTACATGGATTACGAGTATCTAGTCAGGTTTTATCTGTACACAGCACTTGTTCATTTTGAACTTGACTTTGGGAATTAAGGTATAACTTTGGTAATTTCCATCTCAAGGTAAAATAAAGAGGAGAGAGTGCTTCATTTCCTTAAAATGTCTTGCAACACGGTTTGTGGCATTCCTTTTCATGGCATTCCTGTGTTCAGTGATGCAAAATTTAGGAGTGGCATGTTTTACCTAAATATAGTTTCTCACATGGACATTTAATCATAAACACCACTATTTTTGATTAACGTGTAAGAAAATCATTGATGTTAATTGCTTTTGCATTGATAGTGTGATTAAAATATTTCATGTTTTTTATATGCGCAATTTATGCAGGCACCACACTTACTGCAAGTTTTTTGCTTGTGATATCAGACTGTTGATATGCTCTGACTAACCTGTCCTTTATATTTCTACCTCTTTTGAAAGTGATCATTGGTGGATGGACAAGGGTACTTTTTAAAGATTGGTCATTTTGAATAATGTGCAAGTTTTTTTAATAATATCTTTGATGTTTTTAGTTTGTGTAGTAAATGTAGTGCAGTAGACAAGGTGTGGCTTGAATTTGAAAGATTTGTTCACTTGCAGATATGCCTCTCTGCTTTTTGAATCCACCTTTTCTTCTGCAATGACAAGCCAGTCTTCAGGATAAATTCTTTTCTCTGATTTTTGACAACATCTCCACTTTGGAACAGCACATATTCTTTTAAGTCTAATGAGCTGACTTAATGAGAGACTTTTTTTAAAAGTAGCTGGGTAAAAACTTGCTGCATGAAGAAATGGATTCCGATCTGTAGGTTTGGTATATAAAAAGGTAGAGAGGGCATTATTGTCTTAGTTACATATATGTCAAGAAAACTGATTTCTTCAAAGTAATAATTAAGTGCAAATTTCAGACCTGCACAGTTGCTGTTTAAAAAAACTAAAAATTCTTGTAGAGTGGGTATAGGTCCTTTCCAATGTAAAAACACATCATCAGTGTATCACTTCCAAGAAATAATAAAAGGAAGGACAGGTTTTTTTTGGCGGTTCATACAGTGTTTTTTCTTCTAGATAACCAACAAAAAGACAGGCCATAGAGATCTGAGATCTGGAGGAAAAAGAAGTAGTTCCTCTTAGGAACAAATGAGGCCAGATTAGCCAGAAAAGTGGTAGAGGTGGTTTTCACTGGTCTAGTGGTAGTCCACAAAATTTGAGATCCTATTTGTTAGACCTCCAATTCCTGAAACAGTGGGTCTACCTTGTGGTTATTGTGAGTTTAAAAAAAATGACAGGCTTTTGAAGGAGACTCATTTAGCAAGAACTTTGACTTTTTTGATTAAATATCTCATCAAGTTATAGTTGCAGTTCTTTAAGATATTCAGTGGTTGGATAACATTTTAACTTTTAATAAAATGATGTTTTTTAAAGTGGTGTGAGAACTTCACTGTCATAGTTGCATTTGTCTACAATGACAATAGGACCTCCTTTGTCAGTATCTTTGATGACAACAGACCTATAACCCTCAAGTTCACATAATGCTTACAGTTGATCTTTTTTAAGGTTATTCTAAGTACAAGGTTTCCTTTTGAGATCTTTTCAAATTCTAGTTCTATAAATCTACAATATGTTTCTTTAGGTGGTTTCTGCTCTAAGGTGGATAAAAATGATGACCCTGATGAAGGTCACAAGTTTAATGACTAATTAAAAGCTAAAGCTAAAAAAGGTTACGTTATCAGTGATGCCATGTCGTAGGTTTCTGGTCCATTACTTTTATTGCCTGCTTATATATTGAAATAATAAGTTTTAACATGATTGGAGAAGCTTGAGACCATACCATGATGCAATATGATATATGAAAAAAAAATCATTCCATGCATGCATAGTTTTGCAGTTTGACATGATAACTCCCTTCTTGTAAAACAAAAGCAATTTAAACTTGGTTTGACTTTGCAAATGTATTCAACCTCACTGTCAGATTTTAAGTTCTTATCTTGGGCAATGCCTAGGTACTTGACTTCATTTACCACTTCAGATACTTTATTCTCAGTCCATACCTCAAATACATCATATTACATATGGAGAAGCACATAGAAACTGTTTTCTGCCGTTTTTATTAAATTTCATGTTCCAATGCAGCCCAAACTACATTTCATCTACTTCCAAGGAAGGGGAATAATGGCAGAGATCTCTAAGACAACTATCTTTATACCCAGAGAGATAGAACCCAAACTTTATGGATTGGTATACCACTCGGATTTTAATTAATTTTGTAAGTTGAGTGAACTAGGATTGAGCTGGGCAGTGTTCTTCTGCTAAGGGCAAAAACATTTAGCATTCATGTGTTAACAAAGTTATCTTGGAACCATGGAAGCAACTACTTTAGTATGAGTAGTAAAAAGATGAATGAAGTGGCATAGCGAAACCTATTAATCTTTGATTTTGTTATCTTTAATAATAATAATAATAATAATAAATTTTATTTGTATTGCCCTTTACATCAGAAGATCTCAAAGGGCTTTACTTTTGGTCCCTCTAATAAGATCCACAACATGTACATGTTCTGTCTGTAGCTTAAGTTATTTGCCTTCTCTGCCTCTTATGCATTGATTCATCTATGTTTCAATGCTGAAAGATATTTTATAAAAGAGAGGTATGATAAACATCATCATTAAGGGCACGTCATGCTCTTGGGCTTGTCCCTAGCAGATTTACTGAGTTATCTGATCAACTCTGATGAATTTGAATCAAAACAGGTTCTTAAAGCTTCTGTTTGCATGCACACATTGATTTTTATTATACTACAGTGGTCTTAGTCCATATCTTTTGGTAGCTGGTCAAGTGTACCTCTCTGATTAGGTGCATTTTGGCTTGTGTGGTGAGGAAAGAGGAGCAGTCACTGATATCGTAGACCACAATGTAACCATCAGCCCAGTAAATACGGTGGCTCAAAATAAGTTTACCCTCACACACCTGAAAAGGTGGAAAAGGTACTTAAAAGGAAACCATAAACGTTACATTCTGTTGCAAAAACAATTTGTGCAGATTAAGCCAGTTCCCATTTTATGCAAGAGGTTGAAAACAACTAAGAAGCCTCTGCAGGCCGGCTGCAATGCAGCAAACAGGATCATAATTCAGCCCTGTACACAGTGCATACTGATTTATATGTCATAGGACCTTCACATGCAGTTCATAAAATACAAAAGACATGAGGTGCTCAACATGGATGAGGGACAGCACTGGATAAAACATAATATAGAATACAAACTGAGAGCTGGTGGTAAGGTGATGCTGGAATCGCTTTACTGTACTGTGCATTAATACAGATTAATGGACAAGAGACTGGATTGGAGGTAGTGGCTCAGCTGAGGATAGTCCCATGCTTGTTTGGCTCCCTCAAATAAGATGGATAATACTGACTTACTATTGCGTAATACTCAATGAGCCCTATTTTATTCACACAAGTGCAACAGTAAGTTCATAAATTTTGGCCTCACAGCCTTTTAGTTCTCTTCACTAGCTACTTTGGTTCATTAAGGTGAATCAGTGTAAATAAAAAATGTGCTCAGTGAAGTTGAATGTAGATCAGAGGGTGCAATAGATAACAGATACACTCTTTAGCTGGTCCCATCATTGGCACCACAACCCTGAAATAAATGTGCCAATTAAAAGAAAGTATGACTACAAATAATCAACAAATTGAAATGCCATGTTCAGCGAAAGTATATTGTTGTATTCATGCATGAATTCATTCATTGCATTCAGAAGCAGATGGTAATGGTTTAGTTACCATTTATCTGTACCATGATGGTCATATTGTATCTTGTGCTGAGTTGGTGTTTGCAGTGGGACAAATTTCAAGGATGAAATGCCACTCGTAGAAAATGAATAAATGTTTAGAATAGGGATTTACACAAATCTGAACATATATTGTAAGAAGTCACAAATATCTAGAAACTGTATCTTTTGCTTGAATTTTCTCATTATTATTCAGGAATAACAACTGATGAGTGCAATGCAGATTAAGGTTAGGTTAAGGTTATTGTGTCTCAGCATTGAAAAAAAGGCTGCATCTATCTTAATCAATAATTTGATACAACATTCAGTGAGTACACTGAGTGACACAAATCAAACAAATTCCAAATTCTACATGCCTACTGGGTCTGAAGAACATATGGCTATGAAGTCACCTGGTGGATCTACTGGCAGTCAGAGTTTAAAGGCTTTACAGGAGAGGCCCCATCCCTTCTTCAGAATAACCCACATCTCTAGCTTTACATGATGTGGATTTACATGGCTTTAATTAAAAAACATCCATTTAGACTACATTCCTCAAAACTACAGATTTTGAGGAAAGAGTTATCTAATAATTATGTAATATGTTGAGCATTAGGGCAATTAAATATCCAGTAAAGTGAACTGAGTTCTGTATTGTTATGGGATTAGATTTGTGCAAAAAAAAAAAATTCAAACAAATCTTTTTAAACATCAAACAAAAAAGAAATTGAGAGAAAATAAAAACAACTGAAACAAACGAATTTTCTCCATATGAAAACTTAGAATTTGTAAATAACTTATTAATTCAACAGTGTAAACTAATGGCTTTTCACTTTTGATGATATTATTTCCTTTACAGTTCCCTCTTTCTCTCTGATCAAAATTTCTCTTTCCATCTTTCATTTTTGTGGTTACGCTGCAGCTTTCTCGTTTGTGCTGTGTAATTTTTGTTTGCAGTTTTGGCACACTGGTGGCACACTGGCACACACTGGTGTGGGCAGGTTTTTTCAGGAGTGCATTCCTATTGGCTCATGAGTTTTTGACTGACACTTCAGCACCCCAGACCTCCTTCAGTGCAGCAAGCACGAATTTTGTTGAAGTTCTCCATTCATTGGACATCCACAACTCAGTAAAAAGTTACTAATCTGTGAGTATTGCACTAGATGTTTTATTGTTTTGTTTTGTTGAGTTTAAAGTAATGCTAACTCACTAGCTATAACGATTACTTGCTGGCCAAGTAACATTAGGCTAGTTAGTTACTGTCACAAGTCACTGTGTCTTCCAAATAGTGTAATGTTAGTTAACATCTGTGTCTCAAGTTACCGGGTTACACTAACAGCAAGGCTAACAGTACCTAGCCAGCTAGCAATATTTGTGGCTAACAAGGTAGGGTTACTCCATATCTAACAACAAAATGTCTAGTAGCATGCAGACAACATATAACATCAATACTAACAGATTAGCAACATTTAGTTAGTTAGTTAGTTATTCATTTATTTCAGACTTGCATACAGTATAAAAATAAACAATGTACAATATACAAATAA
>JAQMCX010000597.1:0-10596 GCA_029814765.1 Acanthurus leucopareius | reverse complement strand
GGCTTAAAACATTTACGTGACAATTTGTACTCGATGGTCGCGATATAGTCATTTCATACATCTCATGTAGAGCAAGCTGCGAAACATCGAGTATATTCGATATATCGCCCACCCCTAGTGTGTGTATGTGGTTTAAGTATAGTATGTGAGAGCTTTTCAGTTGTGTATGAGAGTGTATAATTTTTCAGATGTATATGTAAAAGCATTTTTCCTTTTGTGTGTGTGTGGTTTTCAGTGTAGAATGGGGATGAGTTTGGTTTCATATGTGTATGTGGGGTTTGAGGCAGAAAAGGCTCTGTTTGGAGGGAGAGATGACCATGTGTACTAAGGAGACAGGAAGAGAAACTGTTTTCTTAACACTGGCCCAGCCTATGGTGAACTATCTCTACCAGTATATCCACTATCTCTGGTTATACTTGATGTTACATTATACTTAATGTTACTGTTGCGTGAATAGCTGTTAAAAAGTTAAGCCAAGCTGTTTATCATTTCTCTTCCCTTTCAAATTTGCATGTGAAATAACAACGCTTCTTTCTCTGGTCATCTTTCTCTTCGCTACTGTGACTTTGATGTTTGTAGTGTGCAGCTCTGGGCTGGTAGCGGAAAGTGCTCAAGCAATGCGACTGTCAGGCCTAATGTTTAAGTTAAAAGTTAGCTATGTCAGTAATGGTTTGTCAGTGCTTTGATTGTGGTATGTGGTGTTCAGTGTTGTATGGGCATTAACTGTTGAGTGCAAAGTTTTGTTAGCAATTTTGTCAGCATGACTGAAGCTGGTGGTGTGTAACATTGAACTACCATATTATGGTATTACAAGGTATTATCAATGGTTGATAACAGTGATAGTTTTTCGTATTGCGATACTGTTCCATCCCTAGTTTGTAGTACACCTCATTTTTGTTCAGTTTTCTAAAGTGGTTCCAAGCAGAATGTTATGACTGCTGTAGTAGTCTCAGCATGTCTCTCCTGTTTGAAAACTGGAATTCAGCAGGCCTTGCAGAACTCTACAAAATGAAAGACTGCTCTAAACTGTCAGACAAAAATGTACCACATATTTTATACTGGTAATAACATAATACTTTGTAGCATTGTGTTTATTGAATGAGCTCAGTTATAAAAAAAAAAGTGGAAATATATTTTTTGAGAAAAGATGATAAACGTGAAAAGCACAAGTTCTTTTTAAAATAACAGTTGAGAAGGAGAGGGACATCAACGTACCAAAAAAAGCGCCCCTTTTTAGTTACTGCTGTGTAATGCTTGAGCACGGAGGTCTTCTTCAAACTGCCTCTGTATCATATACAGTATTACTGTTCCATCTTTAGGGCACGGTACATCTGACTGTACTAAGTACATTTGTGTTTTTCATTTTTCATGGAACTATGTATTTGTTCCTTGTTTGTTTAAGACTCTTGGTACAGATATGAGATAGGAACTTGCATAGAATAAGGGACATACAAAGCAGAATGAAAGATTTAAAAGATAAAAGGTAAAAGACACAAAAAAAAAAACCTCACAAATAGACAACTCTACCAGAATCTCCACAGCTGGGATTAGTAGCATGTTAATTCAACCAAAAAGCTTTTATATTTGAATACATTTGACTGGCAAATAAAGCATACATTAGATCTTCTGGAACAGTTCGGAAAGTATCAAGCCCTTCAGGGCAAACATTTTACTTGCACCACACTGTCTTTGCCTGACACAACACAAGATTGTGACCTTCTAACTTTGCCCCCACTCAAAGCCATTTCTGTGGAGGAGGGAGAAATGATTTTTCAAATCAGTAAGGATTAACAAGTTTGGATACACTAGAACAATGAATGCTCCAGCAGGTGGGTAATATATTACTAGTTTGGGCAAGCTATTGAACCCCAGGTACACCCTTCACTCAGCCCCGCCTCCCTTAGTTACTGTTGCTAGGTCCAACAAGCTTTCGAAATTAGCATGGCACTCCCACCTACTCTGACTTGTACTCCCTGGAGAAATACTGTCCAACTTCTGGAAAAACAAAGTAATTTCAGACAGTAGCAGACAAAAGGTTTTACATTGTGCATTTGAAGGATACATTCACAATGTCAAACTAACTTAGGTACAAAATAATGTGAAAAAATTAAGACAGAAATGAAACACATAACGTTAGCTCACCACAACTAAGGTTAACTAGCTAACTTTTGCTAACAACAGGTTGGGTATGGGGACCTCCACATGACTTTGTGATGGAATTTTTGCATGCTTTGTAGTAACATTGAGACAATCTGATACTCTTAGACTGTGATCTTATTCTTTGATGTAATTAGTATGTAGCCTAAGCTGAGCACTAATGTATTGACCAAATGATGATGGGTCACCATCTCTTTTATTGCACCCCAATTTACAACTCTCCATCTGTTGAATAAGTTCTGTGAAGTTTTAACCAAATGACCAACCAGAGACATGTCAGAAAGTATAACAATGGGGTGAAGCATTTGGTCAGGGGGCACAACTCTGAACTGCTTACTGCCATGTGGTTCTGTGTAGTGCTTCCTCTCTATAGAGAATAAAAATTTGGTGCATGCTACCTTTCCAGTCTTGTGTTTTTTGACTCTCTATTAGCAGACCGGGAATTTTCTGCAACAACTTAATCCACAGCCTACACTTTTCAGGATTGGATTAAGGTTTTGGAGGGGGTAAAAACGTATTTCTTCGCGAGTGTCACTATTAAAAGTGCCTCAGGAACACATTTGACCATAACTCATTACAAATCAAATCAAATTTTATGTATATAGCACCAATAATAATAATAATAATAATAAATAATAAATAATAAATAATAATTAACAATAATAATTAATAATAATAATAATAATACACAAATGGAGACATCTGCATGGCCGTCATAGTGGAAAGCGCAGTCATGCTCAGTAGTCCATGAACAATCATCCAGGGGAATCTGCAAGGTGAGAGAGAAGAAAATACTCTAGGGAAGGTGGCAACTCAGTAACAAGTGTTGATAAAATGTAAATACAGGGCAAATGGAGAGAGACGGGGGAGAGAGAGGAAAAGGTGGTGAGAGAGGGGGAGTGGGAGAAGAAGAGAGAGGGGAGAGTGAGAGGAGAGAGAAGGGAGAGAAGTGCTCAGTGTGTCTTTGAACCCCCCAGCAGCCTAAGCCTGTATTGCCACATAACTTAGGGCTGATCCAAGGCAAGCCCGAGCCAACCCTAGCTATATGCTTTATCAAAAAGGAATGTTTTAAGTCAACTCTTAATTGTGGGGAGGGTGCCTGCCTCCTGGACCACAGCTGGAAGTTGGTTCCACAGGACAGACGCTTAATAGCTTAATGCTCTGGCTCCCATTCTACTTTTGGAAACCTTTGGAACCACAAGTAAATCTGCATCCTCAGACTACAGTGTTTTGATTGGACAGTAGGTTAAAATAGGCTCCTTTTGATATGATGGTGCCAGACCATTAAGAGCTTTGTAGGTGAGGAGAAGGACTTTGAATTCTATTCTGAATCTCACAGGTAGCCAATGCAAGGAAGCTAAAATTGGGGAAATATGTTCTCTCATTCTAGTTCTTGTTAATACACGTGCTGCCACATTCTGTATCAACTGTAGACTCTTTAAAGTCCTATTGGGGCAGCCTGATAAGGAATTGCAATATTGTAGTCTAGAAGTAACAAATGCATAGACTAGTTTTCTGCATCTTTATGAGATAGAATGGGCCTGATTTTTGCAATGTTACGAAGATAAAAAAGAGCAGTCTTGGAAAGCTGTTTAATATTGAAGTTAAAGGACATGTCCTGATCAAAATTACCCACAGATTTCTTACAGTGGAACGGGATGCAAGACTAAAACCATCTAAAGTAACTATATCATTAGATAATGATTTTCTATGTGGTTTAGAGCAAAGTGATTGGGCTGAAGAATTGATGAAGATTAATAGATAATAATAATAATAGATAATAGATATTAATAGATTAAAGAATAATCACAAATTTGGATCAATGCAGAGATCATGATTCTTATTATGATTATATATTGATTTCTGGAACAAAAATTTTTAAGTGCACTCACATTTTAGTGAAGAGAGCACTGCTTTTGCTTCAATTTTGTGCTAAATATTCTGTGAATATACAAATCTTTGCAGTAAAATAGGATTGGTCTTTTTTCAAATTGCAAAAAAGCCCTGCTTTTACTCACAGTATTTCACCATATCATCGCTGCTCTGGATGTCTGAGATGATGCCGTACAAAGAGAGGATTTTAGTGCAGTTACGTTTAGAAGAGTTTGTTCCAACAAAGACATAATATTTCTTGGCCTTCATGTTTTTTCAGCCTTCACGTCTTTACAATATTGTAATATTTTTTTCAGGTGGTTTAGCAAATTGGTTGTGTTGCTTTATGGCATGGACACAGGTCTCATGCACACTTGGTGTTTTGTTCTTGCTTAAAATCACTTGCACTTAATCCAAAAGACTAACAACAGATCATCTGTTTTGTGGGACAAGCTCTTTCCAACTGCTCCTGACATTTGATTTTTATTTTGCCTTTGCCATGCTGGTGCCTTAGGCAAGATTAGGATTTGTAGCCAACCCCAGTGCTGCCGCCACCATCACCATAAACATTAAAACTAATGAAACCAAAATTGCTGTTCATGTTTTACACAAATATTTAGAGACTGCTAATGACAGCTTCTACAACATACACTGAAAATGTGCTATGTTCAAACAATAAAAAGGAGTGCAATAAAACAAAAACAAAAATACAAAAATTCCAGTGCCAGTTCAACTAAACCGTTTATTTAAATTTAAACATAGCTGTAGTAGCTCTACTCAGACATACACTACTATTACTGGTACACCACTGCATTCAGTCTGTTGTGTAATGTCTACTTAATATAAAGTAGGCACTGTACAAATAAACTGCTTTTTTTGTGATTATGCATTACTAAAACAAAGGAGGTTGTACTACAATTAGTTACACATGCCCAACAATATGGGTGATTATTGGTTAATAGTGGTTATTGAATTTTAGCACAGTATCTAATGTGCTAGGTAGGAGGAGAAGCACCAATAAGTTGCAGTGTCAATCAAATTTGATCTGTCTCTTAGCTGTGTGTGTAAGCATGGGAAAACCAAGTTCTATCAGGGACACGTGAGAAAAGCAGTCCCAGCTCAGGACGGTGAAATGCATGCAAGAAATGTATGCTTTGCGCCTTTCTTTTTGATAGGGCAGGAGGTCGTGTTGGAGGGCTTTACCTCCAGGTATTGGCAGCAGGTGAAATCTTCAACCTTTGCTCCATCAATATGGGGGAAAGGTGGGGGCTTACCACAGTCCACAATCATCTTTTTTGTTTTCTTGACATTGAAGCTGGCCACCAGTTTACCAACTTTCCTCCTGCATGCTAACTTGTCATGACGAATCCTTCCGCTGCCTTGTCATCTGCGAACTTCACTATGCGGTTATTTTGATAGTGAAATTAGCAGTCATAGGTCAGCAGTGTATACAGGAGGGGGCTCAGGATACATCCCTTTGGGGATCCAGTTTTGAGAGTGATGGTCAGAGATGTGATGCCATGAATTCTGACAGACTGAGGTCTGTTCGTTTAAAGTCCAGAATCCAGTGACAAGAGTGCTGAGTTAAGTCCAAGTAGTGATTGTTGTTCACTAACATCTGGGGGATGATGGCTGAACTGAAATCAAGGAATTGCAATCTGATGTCCGAGTTCTTCTTCTCCAGGGGAGAGGGCCAGGTGAGTTGCATGGCGTTGACAGTTGAACGGTTTTTCCAATGTGCAAATTGAAGTGACTCTGTATTTTGAGAGTGTAGTTGTGTTTTTGCCCTCTGTATTCCCATCATTAGGTTCCCGCTTGCTGTTCTGAGTGCGACTGTGCCCCTAGACCTAAACGCAGAGTTCCCCACTCTAAGTAATGAGCAATCCTTTGCATTTCGTCAGGGGTTCTGGTTGGGATGTATGGCGATTATTCTGGTAACTGGAACGTCCTTAATGCATTCGCTGATGTAGCTTCTGACTGTTGATGTACTTCCTCCAGGTCCACAACTCCCTAAACATCTGGACTATAGAGTCAGCATTGGAAGGCCACACAGTGATTGTCTTTTGTTTTGGCTTCCTAGACCTAGACACGGGGCAGTATGCAGTGACCAGCATGATGGAGATATGGTCAGAAAATGCGAGGTTAGGGTGGGGGTTGGCTTTGTATGTCCCTTTCCTGTTTTAATACACTCTGTTAAGCAGGTTCTCTCCTCGTGGAAAAGTTGATGTGCTGATGAAAGTTTGCCAAGGTGTCAGTTTAATGTGATGAAAATCCCCTGTGATCATGTAGAGTGCCTCTGGGTGCTTGTTCTGATGTAAGTTAATGCTATCATCACCCTCACTCAGTGTGTAGTTAGCATTAGCACTCAGTGGATGTAAACAGTGGCAATAAACATGGCAGAAAAATCCTGCAACAGGTAACGAGGTCCGCATCTTACTGTCAGATGATCTACTGCCTTAGAACAGTTTGTGCACCACCCTTTGTAAATATAAATGCAGAGTCCACCTCTTCTGTTTCGTAACAGAGTTGGAAAGGCGAGTCTGGCATGCTGTCATATAGCCAGTCGGTTGTCCTCAGAAGCTACGATCTACTTGTGTTGCTCTGAGCTTTGATGGAAGTCTAGTCAGTGAAAGTCCAATTAATTAGGATCAACACGGTCTTTCCCTTTGTTTAATGTTATTAAACAGAAGGGCCTCCCAGTTTACTTTATTTTTGTACTAAAGTTGTATTATTTAGCAATTAATTTGTTTGTGACCTGCTTAAGTTTCACAGCAGCTACATGGTGTTGTTGCTGCACCTCAAGGCAGGGACACACCAAGCTGACAGTTGGCCATCCCTCCTTGTCAGGCTGTCCATGAGTGTCGACGACCTGAGTGACCTACCTGCTGGTATTGGGGTTAATACCTCTTACGTAAGTGCAGAACATACTTGCCAGTTGGTAGTTGGCCGTCGTCGCTGCAGTGTGTTCAGGGGCTGCTTTTTGCTCCAACTGGCCCCACATGGCAGACGTGAGGCGACGCAAAAGTATTTAACATCGTCTGACGTGAGCTTGAGGTGTCCCAGCCTAATTACAGTCCTTTGAGGCCCCGAGCTTCACACACGAGGTTACATCTCATAATAAGGAAGAGAATGATGCTCAGCTCATCAGACATTTCTTTAATGTTAATTTGGCAATTTGATGTGTAAAATGTTAAAAAAACAAACAAACAACCCCCCCCCAAATTAAACCAAAGGCAATCATTTACAAATGAACTGTGTTTGCCGACATGCTTTACAAAGTCTTCCCTTGCTCGAGTATCCTTTATAAATGAAATTTTAGGTCTAGGTATACTAGATATGTAAAGTATCTTTGGATAACTTATGTTTGGATTTTGGCACTGTATATATAAACTTGACCTGATTTTTCTCTGTACTATGTGTTTTACAGAGTGGTACACCTAGCCATATCTTTGCTTGTGAACGACTGAGCCCTTTGAGGATGCTTCTTTCATATCTAATAGTGATACTTGTACCTATTACCAATTTACTTGCTTACATGTGGCAATATTGTATGCCTAAAAGTAGTTTTTACCATAGAAAAAAAAATTCCATCTTCTCTACTGCAGTGCCACTGGTGTGCCTTGGCCCGGCTTGGCACGACGGCACAGCATGGCAAATGATTTGCATTGCAAGCAGGGCTTCCCACTTGTGGATGTGCATGTAACTGATTATGTGCAATAAGGTTTAAATGCAGAGCTGTTTTATTAGTACCAGAGCGCACATATGACAGATGTGCATGTGTGCACATGTGCAGTTAACATGTGGTCATAGAGTGCTAGCAGCACTTCACTTGTATTTAAAAGCAGCACCCTCCTCTCCCTGGTATGTGCAATGGTAACTGGCATCTCTTGTCATGGATTTTCAGGCTGTTGTTTTGATTTTGCTCTGCATTTACCACTTACTGCTCAAAAACAAAGACAAAGATGACTAATTTGTTCAAGATGTGGCTGTCATCGGAGACTATATATGTATGAGAAGACAGACTACTTTAGAATCCTGAATGGGAATGGGATGTATTACATAAGTGTACTGAGGATGAAAGAGATGAAAAATAAGATACAAGCAGTGACCAAATTATAGAGTTGTGGTGGGCTCAATGACCTCAAAGGTTGCGACAATGAAGACTGAGGCTGTTACTAAATTCCGTGGTCTGTTTATTTTTTTCTTTATTCTGTTTTTTAGTTTTAAAGCAGAAATTTCAAAATTTTTTCTTCATTTATTTACTTTAAATCAACCAAAAATAAATATATCTATTTATTGTCTTTACATTTTAAAGGTGTTTTTCTTTTTATCTAGCCACTTACAGCTAAAAATTAACTACTAAAGTAAAAAAAACTTCATAGTGATTTGTGATCATCAGCTGCCAATACCACTTCCAGTGATGATCTGTGACTGACACATAATTACAGTGCATCCTGACAAAAAACATCAGTGTGGTCTAGGGGCAGCATAACATGTCACATTGTTTTTTAAATAAACTAAGAGTTTGGATTTAGTTTATGTAATTATTAGATACAATTATAACATGCATTAACAACATTAACCATAATTAAAACTGTATAACATCATACTACAGGATACATTATAAATTGTGTCAATAAACATAATTTATTGGGGACCCACTCTAATGACCAACTGTAGGCTCCGGAAACATTACAAATCATTCAGTAATTCAGAAAAAGTGAGAATAATCTTTGAAGAAAAAAACTATTTTTGCTGAAATGTTCTGCATTTTCTGCAATTTTCATTAAAATATCCTGCTACAAAACAAACAACAGCATACATGTACTAAGTGTCAGAGTAATTGCAGAGCTATGTTAAAGGGATGTATTATGTAATGTATGGCTCAACAAGTTTGAATTAATAACATATTTCCTTAGCTTGGACTCAAACAGCTCTCAGATTGACTTTGTACTCTAAGTCTGGCTATTTTCAATGGGGTTGTTTAGTAAAGGGTGGTGTGTAGCCAATTTGAGGGCAAAACTCTGAACAGGATATGGCTCAGAGCAGGTTTGGTCTGCAGAAAGAGTTACTATGTTTATCTGAGCAGGTTAAAAGGGTTCCACCTTTTAACAGCATGGAGTATTCTGGCTTTACATACAACATACCATGCCAACCCATAAATCTTGGGTTGTTGCAGATGTAACAGGCAGCATAGCCGCAACTGATATTTTGCTAAATAAAGTTCTTATGTGCTCAACAACAACAACAACAAAAAAAGCTTAGCAGACCGAAATGAAAGGTGGGAGCAACAACAATTAGATTTAAGGCTTCACAGAGGTAAGCAAGGTTGGCTTTAGCTGATTAGCTCTGTTTTAAGATGGGGTGACACTTGTTATGCACATGTTATCAGTCATAAATGCATACAATACAGTATCAATGGTCATGCCCTCAAACTTCAGTCTTCAGTGACTGGATTTTTATAAGAGTCAGTGTGAATATAGTTCAAAATGTGTCGTGACTTAGAACAAGGTTACTCAGAGGCATCTTGAGTTAATTGTTATTCTGTAGGCCACACCTACAGGAACCACCCAAAACATCAAAATTTGATTTGTGCTTGCCTCAAGATCATGGAGACCTTTAGAGTTCAAATTCTGTCCTCTATGTTTTATGGCAGACAGTTTCTGTGTTCGTCCCACACTGTATGTTTGTGGCTCAAAATGCTTTGGTAAACCTATGAAAATATATTTATTGAGATTTGTAATGATTTGACAAATAACGAGTAACGGCGATGTTCCCCTCTGATTTCTGCACCATTCAGTTCTTCGTTGAAGGCTGTCATGCTTCTCTGCATTGTTCATTTATTACAGAGATGTGTAGCTCATCTTGTAAAGTTGTATAGTAATTTAGTTTTTTTAGTTTCCTCATGCTAACTAATAATTCTGTGTCTTCTCAGGCCAGTTGTCCATCCAACACCATGGGAAAGAAGAGTCGAGTGAAGACTCAGAAGTCCAGCTCAGGAGCCAGTGCTGTGGTTTCTCCCAAGGAGATCATGAATCTCATCTCTGAACTATTGCAAAGTATGTTTACCTTAAACTTTTATACCTAGTCCACCCTCACAGTTTTAATGTGAGTAAAAAGAACAACACAATAGTAAAAGGGTTGCCTGTCTGATAACTTACATGAATTAAGACATATAATATCCTAAAAGTAATATTTAAAAATTGGCATTTGCTCCTTTTGGTTTGGTGTTGTGCTGAACGTCTCTGACTCCAGCAGAAGTTACCGTCCATCAGGCGTGTAGTGCAGTTTCTATTAGCACCAGAGTTCATCTATGACACATGAGCATGTTAAGCACAGACAAGGTTAACTTGTGTCTCCTCTCAAAGGTTCAAGATTCCAGATTCAAGAAGCTTTATTTATCCCTAGGGAAATTGCTGTGCAACAGTTGCAATACAAAAGGTGGAAAGTAATACAGTGTGAGAGATAGTAGAAATTAAAACTACCATAGGATAAAATAAGTAAGATAAATAAAATAAGGCTAACATAGAATAAATAAGGCAATATTAAATGCAATGAAATGTAAAG
>JAQMCX010000596.1:0-10597 GCA_029814765.1 Acanthurus leucopareius | reverse complement strand
TATCTATCTATCTATCTATCTATCTATCTATCTATCTATCTATCTATCTATCTATCTATCTATCTATCTATCTGCTACCTCCCACTGTTGTTGACATCTATGAGCAACCCCACAGATGAGAATTTGGAAGTTTTTGTTTCTATTATGACTCATCATTGTGTATGTCTAGAGCTACGAAACAACCTCTCATTGATGCAGAAATCTACAAGGGTCCATTAGTTTCTGGAGTCAGCCTGCTACCTACCACTGTCGTTGACATATGAGCCCTGAAAGTACTTGCAAATCCTCATCTATGAACAACCCAATTAATGAGAATTTGAAATTTCTTCGTTCCCTTGGAACTCACCATTGCGTGTATCTAGTTGTGCAACTACCTGTCATTGATGAAGCAATCTACTCTCTTCCATTTGTTCCTGAAATCAGACTCCTATCCCCCTCTTTCATTGAAATATGAGCCCAAAAAGGTCTTCCAAATATTCATCTACAAGAACCTCAATAGATGAGAATTTGGAATATTTTGTTCCTTTATCATTCATCATTGTGTTTATCTACAGTGATGAAACAACCTCTCATTGACGCACTTCTTACTTCTTTTTTACACTGGAAGTCAAGGTTTTAGAAGGTAGGTTTATTATGACTTAAATTTAAACTTGGAATTTTTTTCTACTTTGTTTTTGTACAGGAATTCCTGGTTTTCATCGACATGCTCATCTATAAATTGAAATGTGGAAGGTAAATACATCATACATTAAATTTTTCCTTTGAAATATTGACCCTTCAATTACCTTTAGATCCTCAAATATGAGCAACTCAATCAATAACAATTTGGAATGATTCATGTTGTCAATTATAAAACATTACGTTTACCTGGAGTGATCTGGACAGCTTTGTCTGAAAGTTCTCTGGGAGTTCTATTTGGTAATTAAATTATCTTAAAAATATTATGCAGACACATACCTATAAATCACTCTTATACATGTTTACTTTCAAACTCCTTTTAAACAACTTTTTTGTGCTGGGATGCTTGCATGATAATCATAAATAAAAATACATTTTCTAGTTAATATAAAATTGCAGGACAAATATAAAATTTATAAAATTAATTAATTAAAATAATTAAGTTAGTGCGCCAGTGTTCTTCCTCTTATTGCTAGAAAAAAATATTTTCTTCTTTGATTTTTCTTGCTCTGAAATTTTTTGTCAACTCCAAATTACATAATGTTACAATAACAAAAAAGTAAACAAAGGTACCAAAATAATTTTCACTGTAAAATATTTTAAAATAAATAAAGTAGAAAACTTAAACTTTTTCAACAATCAAATATTTTTTGAACATTGTTAACAACAATGTTTTGTTCTCCTCAATTAACTGGATAGGGACATAAAAAAACTAACAATTTGATTTAACCGTATTACACATGATTAATCCCCATCCAAAGAGTCTCATGTCCAGCAGGTACAAACAAGTCCCCTGCGTTACCCTTCAAATGGAGTTTTGGCACACACTATTGTGTCTACTGGATTATGGGACTCAGAAACACACCCCAGGTTCTCCTCAGCTGGGGCTTGTGGTATCTACTCTGCCGGGGTTTCTGGCACACAGTAAGGTGTATGCTGGATTATGTGCTCAGGAACACATCCCAGGTCCTCCTCAGCTGGGGTTTCTGCCATCTGCTCAGGTGGGGTTCCTCGAACACATTTGGGTGTCTCCTGGATAACTGGTTCAGAAACACACCCTGGGTTCTTCTCAGCTTGGTTTTCTGCCATCTGCTCTGCTGGGGTTCCTTGAACACACTCTGGTGTCTCCTAGATGAGGGCTTCAGGATCACACCATGGGTTCTCCTCAACTGGGGTTTCTACTATCTGTTCTGCTGGGGTTTCTGGAATACACTTGGTTGTCTGATGGTTGGCCTGTTGCATGCTGTCGCTGTGCGCACCAAATTTGGTACTTCTACCTAGCTGCAAACATCAACATGATCTCACTTCCAACTCTAGCATCCATATGGAGGACTCTGACTTCCAAATTCTAATCAATGACCAGATTACAACTTCAAAATTTCATCAAGTTCTGACCTGAGTAGAAAACGCTGCTTCGGATCTTGTTGAAGCTGATGGTACCCTTCATCCTAGAGTCCACCCAAGCCAGATGGAGGAAGTTAGAGGGCTTCTTGATCTGTTTGCCGAGTGTTGTGTGGAACACATAATCGCTGCCCTGACCTTCAGTACAGCACTTGCCATCACTAAGGTGTTGAAGCCACCCAAACTCCTCCTCATTAAGGCAAAGTGTAGCGTGACCAAATGACTGCGTGGTTTTGTGGTCATCCACCTTGGGAAATAAAATGCAGAAAATTAGCATATTTCTGTGGATAGGTGGACTGAATAGATGATAGTGTATATAGCTTGTGTGACTATGTAACACTGACTTAAATGAAGGTATCATTGTTAATTTAACAAATGAAATGTTTATTACATTGTCTCTCCTCTTTAGAAAGACTAACCAGAATTTTGAATCTTTTCCATGATCCCAGCTCTCACAGTTGACCACAGTTGACCTCTCTCTTTGGCCATGTTTGTGAGTACAACTGATCTGTGCCCAGTGAGGTTGCAAAGGTAACCCATGATGTAGCCCATGACCAGGGAATGCTCTTTCTGCTGAGGTCCATCGCAGGCTAAACATTCTACAAAACATAGCAAGATATATAAAAATTACATCTTGTTAAGAAGGAAAGCTGCAAATAAGGAATACAATGTGAATAATAAAGTCTACTTACCAAACAGTTTAGGAATCCTTTTCCTGGCAGTCATCAAGAATTTTCTTGCCTCGACTGCATCAAGTTGATTGTGAAAACAGTGTGACTACTACTACAAATTTATGAGGTTCCAAGTCCCAATTTCTTTAGATGACAAGATACATACAGAACACAAAATATAATTTTTTAGAAAGTACACAAAACCAGACTGAAAGACAGTAACAACATTTTTAACAACTTACGGCGCAACACTTTTTGTCAGTGGACAACCACTTTTCTTTGGACCTCAGACTGGATCCTCTTCAATTCGTAATGAATTATTACAAATTACTTAATCTTACTTCCAATTCCACCACCAGATACCACATTCCATATTGCAACATCCACATTTTCGTCTATCTCAAAACATCATGGATGTAATGGTTATGATTTTGTTCTGATTTAGTTTTGTCATTAATCCCTATCTCCTTCTCCCTCTTTCAGCTAGGGCGATGCAGGAAGGTGGGACTGATCTGCTCTGGAGCCAAGGCTCACCTGCACGCAATCAACAATCAGCCGGATTCTTAAGCCGGCTCCAAACATGCTCCGGTGCCAGACGATTTTCGTCCCTGTGACTGCTTCGTTGTGCTCCTGCTCTCAAGTAGATCTCCCGGCCTCTTGCTACACGTGAATGTATCTCTAGTGTTTTCTTGTTACACTTAGCTTTGCTAGTGAGTTTTATCTCCTGGACAATTTCAGTTTTTCATATTAGAGTTTTTGCCTCTCGTGGTGATTTTGTGTTTGAGATTTTTGTTACTTCCCCGCAAGGTGGTTTTTTGTTGCTTTTGTGCTTGCATAAACTTTTTTCCTTAAACGATTCTGCACCTGGGTCCTGACTCCTCTTGATCAGACCGTAACAATAGATTAAAATTTGAAAGCCATAAATAAGAATATGGAAGTCATTTGTGTCTTGATAACTCTGTAAATTATCTTTTTTTTCAGTCAAGAAAATATGACAGAAAAGTTACTTACGCACGCAACTTGTCCATTTTGATTCAAAAACCTTAGGTCATGGGAGATAGAACTGGAAGGTAGGCCAGGAGCCACGTAGAGGCAAAAGCGGTGCGCATGGCTGAATGACTGCCGTGCATTTTCCCTGTCCTTCTTTCCCGTCCGTGGGCCTAGGCGAAACTTTCTGAAGTCTTAAAGAATCTTTTCTGCAGTGAAAAACAGTACGCATTAGTTGTACACTCCAAAAAAACAAAAACAAGGTGCAAAGGGAAATAACTAACTGTAACTGCCTTTCTCCTCTCTCCCAAAATTGCAATCGAAAAAGAGAGGAAAACTTACCAAATAAACGTCCGTTCTTCTTCCCTTTGCCTACATGCTCAAATTTTTGAGCTGATAGAGGTGGTTTACATGTTATGCTTTTCGGTGTCTCTGGCTGCGCTGTCAACATTCGATCCATCTTTTGTTCCAACAGCTGTAACCTGGATTCAAACTGCTGCCAGTGACAAGTGCATGTGCTCGCCTTTGACATTGAGCCAGTCAAGTATTCACTCTGGCCACGAAGGTCGGATGAAGGAAGCTCACTCTCACAGCATGGGGGATTCGTGGACACAGGCAGAGGGGACGTGGAAGAGGAAATGTGGGACCCAGGAACAGGGGTTGAAGGAAGTGGCTAACTGGTATTCTGGTGAGGGTCACTGGAGGACAGGCTTCTGTCATGATTCCTAAGAGGTAGGGGGGTGGAACATCTGGGCGTGAAGTCATTTCCACCTGGAGGAGCAATACTGCTGGATGAATCGTTGGATATTTTAAGCTCCAGGTAAAGAGGCTGCCAATCCTCCTCCCCATCCTGGGACTCCAATTCCTCTTGCTCCTTGCCACAAAGCTCCTCAAACTCTTCCTCATGAAAAGGTGGAACATTATCGTCTATAATGACCTGTGGAAGTTCCAAATTATAATTTAAAATCATGTGGTTCCAAACTTCAATCTATCTAATAACATTTTTGGGTGTTACACAAAAAGCCATAAAAACTACAGTATAAAACTCAAGTTTAATTTATATATAGTTAGAAAACTAAATAGGATTTGTAAGCCGATGTAAGCCTTCTTTTCGTGCCTTTGTTATTAAGAATTCACAAACGATATTAACACCACTTAACAGTACCATGTTCATCAATAATGCCCAAGTCTAACGTTGACACCATGGGGACATCGAGGTCGGACTCCCGCAGTTTAGCCAGTTCTTTGACTATGGCCACCCTCTTGGCCTCCTTCATGACTGGTTCCCGTTCCTATTAACATAAAATGTAATTTTACTCAAATATGAAACTAAATTTAGATGGAAAAAGCTTTAGATTTACAACAGATCTTCCAGAAATCTCTTGTCCAAAAAACCCCAATAAATGTATAATCACCTCTGCTTAACCCATGTTGTGGGAGTCTTGGAGATGCCTATTGAGGTGGACGAGCTCTTCCTTCTCACATATTTCACAATCTTAGTGTTTTGAAGTTCTATGGTAGCAAATGAAAAAAAAGTCGTGAAAATCCATGCAAATAATATAACTAAGTATTTAGACATAAATGCGAAAAAATATTTTTCTTAATCTCACCGTGCATTCCCATATTTCATGAGAAGCTGAAACTCCTCTCTGTTTGGAATTTTGTGAGACAATGTAAGGTGTTGCTTCGAGTTGGAGTAGTTTGCAAAACACATTCTACACAGTTTGTCTCTCTGTGAATAATTAAGAATGACACAACAAACTGAGGTTCTGCATCTTCAGCCAAATATCATAAAATAGACCCCTTGTTGATATCTACTTACCATCTTGCCGAACTGGAAATGTAGAACACCTGTAATAGGGGTTTAAGAGGGACAAGTGTTCACGATGTTAAAGCAATGGAAAAAAGAGCAAACTGAAACAATAAAAACTTTTCAGGTGAGTGCTAAAATAACTTACAAGCTGTGAAGAAAAGCAAGCAAGCTAAATGTTCATTTACATGTTTTAATCAGGACGAGCAGCAGTACAGACCAGCAACACTTCGTCTGCTTTATGACAATATCTTCATGCTTACCTGCTGGCCGTTAAGTAACATGCTTCGCCATCTGTTCTGATCATTTAAAAGCTTTCTCATCCTGAGACTTCTTTTACTTTTTTCTAACACAACACATGCCCAACAGATTCTTTTTTTCACCTCCTTGCATTTACTTTGTTTTTAGTTTTGTCAAGCCTCCCTCCTTTCCGCTTACCACTCCTGGTGCAGTCCCTTTTTGTTGTTTCACAGTGAGGCTGCTTCCCCCTGTCTATGAAGTGACCCTCTCCATTCCTCTCACAGGTGCAGCATTCACACATTTCATTTCCATCCCCCAAAAAGCTATCATAGTAACATGTGAATTCCTCCCCAGGTGAGATGGGTTGAATCACTTCAACATGGGAAATATTCTTCTCACAAGCATGGAACTTGCAGTTTGGTTTACAATCATGGTTAATAAAAGCTGCAGGCCCAAGCCACAGCTGACTGCAGTGTTTGCATGTGGAATACGTCACGCTGAAGTCATTGACCCCCTGCCCTCAGCACAGTGCTGTCAGCAGGACTGAACTCTGTTAAGCAGCCAAGCAAGACCTCTGCACGCTGTCCTACAAACCAGTGCCTTGTTGAGGTTACTTTTGCTCCACTGGTCTCTGAAGTGTATCTGTCACAGGACTCTATCTTGACACTGCTGTCCAACAGGAAGGCACTGAGGTAGCAATAGACATGTTGCCTCAGGAGCTCCTGATGTTGGCTTTCCAGAGATGTAAAGTAGTTACCAGCCAATTCACCCACTGACAGGGCCTCGAATGTTGCATTGAAGTCATGTGTATGCTGAAATTGCACCAGGGTCTCTTTGAGATTATCCCAACACGGTATAACTAGTGGAGGACTAATGTTCATTTTATGAGTACTGAAGCCCAGCAGTGGGTCCAACACCAAATGGGTGGCAAGGTCATCAGTCTCACACAGTTCCTTCACACTCATTCTGGGCCATCTGTCCATTGCCTTTAACCATCAGTATGGTGGGAGTCTCTGTATCACTTCTTTAATTTGGTTATTAGTGACAGCAATTTCCAGACTGAGTGGCAAAGGCAGAAACCTTGAGCAGTGACGAATCAGTCTAAAATGTATGTATTATGTAGCTATCTAATTAACCTCATGTTCAATTTTTCAATTTATGCATTAAATTGTATAGATGGAAATTTGGAAGAAAAAAAGACCAACAAGTCACATTTACATCTATATCATATTGTTTTCTTGTTCAACACAAATACAATTAAGCTATAAGAATAGTATAAGAAAAAGCAATAACTTACAGAGCTAACTCTTACCCACCATGTGCTTCTTGCTGCTGCACTTCCCACTTTCTGTTTACATAGGAAGTCCAGGTTTTCATCTACATGCAATAGGTAATCTATAGATTGAAATCTGGAAGGTAAGTTTATTATGGACTTAATTTAAACTTTGAATTTTTTACTTCCTGTTTACACAGGAAGTTCAGATTTTCATCAACATGTAAATATTATTGAAATCTGGAATGTAAGTACATTATGGGTGAAATCCAACAAAAAAAAAAAATATATATATATATATATATTTGCTGTGACAAAGGAAGTCCAGATTTTTATAAGTTTACGACATTAAACAGGAAAGTTTTATTAACCTACAAGTCAATGATTATCAATGATATCTCTATGAGAGGTACATAATTAATTTACACTGTTGCACTCTGTAATCAAGGGCTTTCAGGTAGACCTTTATTCTTGTCTCTATTCCCTTTCCTTGCAGAGGTGTGACAGTAAAGGAGGGCTATGGAGGGCATTTGGGGTGGGGCCCAAATCCGCCCTCTGATCCCAAAGGTTGTTTGAGGCGCTCAGCCATGGTACCGTTGGAAAGCTCTTGAGTAGAGCTCTCTGGAACTGTAGGCCACTCGTCCGTAGACCCTATCTCTCCCAAGTTACAGCCTTTTATTTAGGTAAAGGTCAAGAGGTCACTCTTCAAAGGGTTTCTGGGCGCAGTGGGGGCATACCACGTGCTGGAGACATGGAACCTTGATTGTATGAAAGCTGGAGAGCCTCTGATGGTTGGCTTAACTTTTCAGACCTGTGGCCACAATTAAACGAAATAATATTAACCATTTGAAAGTGAGAAGAAAACTCAAAGATCTAAATCAAACATGTCATTCTTTTTTAAAATTCCCTTTTGCAGTATCCCTCCTCCCTCTTGGTCTCTTCCTATTTCTAACAATCTCCTCCAGGGACCCATTGTCATCATCTGACTCCCCTGTGTCCCCACTTTCAAAGTCCCCCTCTCCTTCTTCTATGTCCATCTCAGCAGTAGTTCTATTCCCCTTATTGTCCTCACCTCTGTCCAGGATTGTCCCTTGTCCCCCATCAATCAGAGGCTCCTCTCCTCCTTTCTCCTCCTGGCAGTGGGGCCGTGGATTCTCTGTCTCTTCTGCCTCTTTTTCTCCACCAGCTCTGCAGCCTGCTCCCTGCTCTGCTCCGGCACCAAGTCGACCTCCATCTCAGCCTCATTTGGTTTCTCCTGGCCTCCATCCTGCATCTCTTCCCCATCAGTTCCTGATGTATTATCAGCACTCTCACCCGGCCGTTCTCCCTCCTGGTCAGTCCTCACCTGCACTTCCTCCCTGCATTTGCAGTTGCTCCCCTGCATCCCACAGGTCTTAAAAAGGGAGTATTCACGTGCATAATGTCCTTGATTGCCACACTTGTAGAACTTGAAATTTGGGCACTCTTTTAAAATGTGTCCTGGCTGGGTGCATAATCAGCACACCCTCTCCTGGCGGTCGTGGATCACCCTGAAGTACTCTGTGCCCTATGCGGTGTCAAATTTTGTAGAGTATGGGAGGGAGTGGACCTGCTCCCCGAACCTCACCCTGAGGAACCTCGTCCCATCTGCCACATCTGTGCCCGGCCACATCCGTCTCTTTATGGGGGAGACTGCCTCTACTCCCCAACTCTGGAGTTTCTGGAGAATCTCTGCGTCTTGTATATAAACAGGTAAGTTGAGGAAAGACACAGTCAGCTCATTCTTGCAAATATCTCTTACTAAAATGGAAGTGTTTTTGATTTTGAGTCCATCAACCAACTTTAGTTTTCCTTCTTCAACAGCCATTGTAATTTCATACTTGTTTCCATATCGTCGTCTACAGCCCTCCACTCTTCCACACTCCCTCTTTATTTCTTTAAGGAACTCCATCGTGGTGACCTCCTCTTCACCAATCAGCTCCACCAACACAGTCAAACCTTTATCAAAGTTTTTATTTTCTTCTGTTGGTCTTCTGCTAAGATCTCCCATCTTCATTGTCTCAGCCATCCTTCAAAACAAAAAATCGCCTCAAAAAGAGGGGAGAACTGGGTAAAGGAAAATTTAAGAAACATATAACTCCCCCAAACAGTGGAAAATCACTGTCTGACGAGAAAAACTCCTTTATGTCTGAATAAACAGATAAAATGCCTCAAAAAAGAACTGAAATTTCACTCTCACTGCTGTTCCTGCTCCTTCTGCTGCAGCTGCAATCTGATTCCTGATTGCCAACAGGTGTGCGTGTTCAGAGTGATGATTGATTGATTGACTGATTTTGAGATGCCTGTATCTCAAAGGAAAATGTGAACTGTGTCCCAGTTATCTCAAGGTCATCAGCCGGGATCAGGACTGTGCAGTGGTGGTCCGTCGGTCTGCTGTAGATGCGTACAGTGGTGGATATCCAGGGAATTTTTGGCTGTTATTTCCTGTCTGCAAGAGAAAACAAAACAAAACAAAACAAAACAAAACAAAACGAAACAAAACGAAACAAAACGAAACAAACACGCCAAAGAAAAAAGAAAAAGGAGGCAAAAGTTTACAGCACCTGGTATTCCCAGGCGGTCTCCCATCCAAGTACTAACCAGGCCCGACCCTGCTTCGCTTCCGAGGGTTAGGGTGTGCCACAAGAAAGTAAACACAAAGCACAATAAAGCACAAAAAGTTACAGCAAAGCACAAAAAACAAGAAAAATCACATAGGTGTGGGAACACAGGAAGAAGGCAAAAAAAATGGAATTTGCCTTCCTCCTGTGTGTCGAGGTTTTACCTGGTTTTTTAAAGAACCTCCATCACAAGTATATGAAGGCGTGTGTGGTGGTGGTGCCTGGTGGTCATGGTAGTCCGCTGTTGGACTTAGAAAAAGTTCACTCGGTGCACCTGGTAGACCGCTGTTGGACTTGGAAAAATTACAGCCTTGTGCCCCTGGTAGACCGCTGTTGGACTTTGAAAATTTTCACTTTGCGCCCCTGGTAGACCGCCAGGCTGCCTGCTGACCTGCCACTGCCAGGAGCTTAGCACCGAGGACCACAGCCACACGTCTTCGTTGGTGATGAGGCTTTTCCACCCAGGAAAAACCTCATGAGGCCGTTCCCTGGACGTACCCTACCAAAAGAGTGCCGGATATTCAATTACTGTCCGTCCCGAGCTCGGCTGGTTGTGGAGTGTGCCATTGGGATCCTCTCTTCACAGTGGAGGATGTACAGGCATGTCATCGAGGTCCAACCAGAGGTTGCGGAGAGGTGTGTGAAGGCGATGTGTGTTCCCCACAACTTCCTGAGGAGTACGACCCAGACAGCTGCAGTGAGAAGCATCCCGGCTGGTGAAGTGGAGTCACTGCCAGGTCTGGGCAGACTTGCTGCCAACTTCTCAGGAAGAGAGGCCATCAGGGTGAGGGAGACCTTCACATCGTTCTTCTCAGCAGAATGAGCTGTCCCCTGGCAAGACACCGTGTAGTGCACGAGCACCCCCAAAACGGCTCTTTTAAGAGCCACCCACACCTTA
>JAQMCX010000595.1:0-10601 GCA_029814765.1 Acanthurus leucopareius | reverse complement strand
CCCCCGTACTCAACAGTAGGTGCTACAGACAGCGTACCTGGACTTTTAAACAATTTCTCAATAAAGATGTCGATATTGCATTATAGCCTTTAGCCTCTCATTATAAAAATTGGAGACTACTTCCTGGGGTGCAATTCCCCAGGTGGCATTGTTCGGCAACAGAATTTCCTTACTCCCAGACCGCCACTCTGCCACACATGGATGGGGACACATTACAGGACTTAAGAAGGCGTGAGGCTTAACTGCATGTGCCGATGCCAATTGAGCCAGATATGCAGCCAGCAGCAGCAGGGCGGGCGAGGAGGGATCAGCTGGCAGAAGAGCTTCATTTGACCCCAGCTGCCTCTGAAAAGGGAAGTCATAGAAGTCATGTGCTTATTTATTGCCAAAGTACATTAGAAGTGAGAAGACTGGCTGTGATGAGCTCCAACTCAAGGAAAAGCTGGTCCTGTTGTTCTATGTCCCCGCAGCATGGTCTGGATTGGCTCTCCTCTCTGGTCGACCATCTAGAAAACCCAGTCCTCTGTCCCAGCCCACTGGTTCCTTCTCCAGGATTTTTAGCTTGCGGAGCTGTGTAGGTAAAAAAAAAAAAAGAGGCCTGTTAATTCTAAATAGACACACTTTTCCGTTTTATTTTTAATATGGGCTACAAATTCACTGTAATGTACACTACCAATCAAAAGTTTGGACACACCTCCTCATTCAATGTTTTTCCTTTATTTTTATGACTATTTACATTGGAGATACTCACTGAAGGAATCAAAACTATGAATGAACACATATGGAATTATGTGGTAAACAAAAAAGTGTGAAATAACTCAAAACGTGTTTTATATTTTGATTCTTTAAAGTAGCCATCCTTTGCTTTGATTACTGCTTTGCACACTCTTGGCATTCTCTCGACGAGCTTCATGAGGTAGTCACCTGAAATGGTTTTCCAGCAGTCTTGAAGGAGTTCCCAGAGATGCTGAGCACTTGTTGGCTCTTTTGCCTTTACTCTGTGGTCCATCTCATCCCAAACCATCTCAATTGGGTTTAGGTCAGGTGACTGTGGAGGTCAGGTCATCTGGCACAGCACTCCATCACTCACCTTCTTGGTCAAATAGCCCTTACACAGCCTGAAGGTGTGTTTGGGGTCATTCACCTGTCGAAAAATAAATGATGATCCAACTAAACGCAAACCGGATGGGATGGCATGTCGCTGCAGGATGCTGTGGTAGCCATGCTGGTTCAGTGTGCCTTCAATTTTGAATAAATCCCCAACAGTGTCACCAGCAAAGCACCATCACACCTCCTCCTCCATGCTTCAGGGTGGGAACCAGGCATGTAGAAACCATCCATTCACCTTTTCTGCGTCGCAAAAAGAAATGGTGGGTGGAACCAAATATCTCAAAATTGGACTCATCAGACCAAAGCACAGATTTCCACTGGTTTAATGTCCATTCCTTGTGTTTCTTGGCCCAAACAAATCTCTTCTGTTTGTGGCTTTTCCTTAGTAGTGGCTTCCTTGACCATAAAGGCCTGATTCACGAAGTCTCCTTTGAACAGTTGATGTAGAGAAGTGTCAGCTACAAGAACTCTGTGCGGCATTTATCTGGGCTCTAATCTGAGGTGCTGTTAATGCTATGTAGGTAATGAGAATGAGAATTGAGGATTTATGAACTTTGTATTGGTCCTTTACTGTAAAATCAAGTGGTGAGCACTATGTCAAACCAAGGAGGCAACAGCAGCTTTTCTGTTAAAACAAGATTTTTTATTACAATCTGTTTCAGCACAGAACACATCAATGGCTTTTTTAAAAAAAAAATAAGCAAAGATAAAATAAAAAATTAAAATACAGTCCTTTAAACAGTCTTTAAAATAGGCCAAGCAGTCTTCAATACACAACTTAAAATCTTTCAAAAGTCCTGCTAAAACAATGCACAAGGCCCAGAGTTCAGATCTAAGACGGGGTGTAACAGTCGAGTTATTGAATGCACCTTTAGCGGGATGTGTGCTGTGTTGCCTGATGGAACGTCATCAAGCAGTGTTTTTTGTTTTTCTACTATGAGTTTTGTTGACACACCTTACGCTGGTCGGACTATTGTTTCGCTCCCACTTTTCTTCTATTTCTTTGGATAATAGTGATGGTTAGTTTATTGGCGGCTATTTTTCCTCATGTGTGAGTCAATAGTGGCTGTACAACTGGGCTAGACAAGTTTGGAATACTAAATAAATAAATGACCTCCATGGACAGTTTGAAATTTCAACATTTGTGTGTGAGTTTCTGCCCGCTGTTCTCTTCCACTCTTCACGGTCTCACAACCATTACAGGGGGTAAAAAAAACACAAAAAGGACCTGATAACGGCTGCTTCCCTGTACGTAGTTCAGTGTCCGCCGCCACACTGCTCTCTGGCTTCCTCCTCTGACTCACTCCGTAAGAGGACGGACCATCGGCCAGGACACCTGAAACAGATAACCACAGCGGCAGTGGGGGGTGCACAACACGGTACAGCTAAGATGCCTTCCTTTCGTGTGCCAGAGTGTTACTGGGTCCCAAAGGATACTTACACGGCTAGGCAGAGCTCCTCACTCTGCCGCTGCCGCAAGGTCACGTAGTAACACTCTGGGCTTCTTCGGCTCTGCTTTTGCCACCGCCTCCGCTGGCCTCTGCTCCACAGCTGTCTCAGTCGTTGTCCTCTTAATCCTTGCCCGCTCACATGTCTGCCCGTGTGTCCTCTGCACCTGTACCCTCTTCCTCATATGCAGACGGTTCTTGACCGCCCATTCCCCAGCCCTATTGGTCAGTCTGTGTGGACATAAAACGCTTTACAGGTGCATGTTATCAAACATAATTATGAAGAATGCCCCAGAAGGAAGTAAAATATAAAACTCAAAGTCACTTCAACCTAAAACCATGCAATAAAACACAATAAAATCAACACTACAAACCAGTAACACAATAAAATCATACAGGAAAAATATAAAATCATACACAATACAAACAGAATGAATACACAGAAAATAACTTATACTTCCGCGGTGCGACATTAACTTGCGATTTGTAAGGCTGGTGACTGGAATGAACTTATCCTCAGCAGCAGAGGTGACTCTTGGTCTTCCTTTCTTGTGGAGGTCCTCATGTGAGCCAGTTTCATCGTAGCGCTTGATGGTTTTTGCGACTGCATTTTGGGACACATTCAAAGTTTTTGCAATTTTTCGGACTGACTGACCTTCAGTTCTTAAAGTAATGATGGACTGTCGTTTCTCTTTACTTAGCCGATTGGTTCTTGCCATAATATGAATTCTAACAGTTGTCAAATAGGGCTGTCAGCTGTGTACCAACCTGACTTCTGCACAACACAACTGATGGTCCCAACCCCATTAAGAAGGCAAGAAATTCCACAAATGAACCCTGACAAGGCACACTTGTGAAGTGAAAACCATTTCAGGTGACTACCTTATGAAGCTCATTGAGAGAAGGCCAAGGGTTTGCAGCACTGTCAACAAAGCAAAAGGTGGCTACTTTGAGGAATTTAAAATATAAAACATATTTAGAGTTATTTAACACTTTTTTCTTTGCTACATAATTCCATATATCGGGCTTCATAAATTTGATGTCTTCAGTATGTATTCACAATGTAGAGAGTAGTAAAAATAAAGAAAAAACATTGAATGAGAAGGTGTGTCCAAACTTTTGACTGGTAGTGTATGTTGTTGTATGTATGTTCTAATGTTTTCTTGATGAGTGGAAATAAATTAAAAAATGCTGCGATGAACCCTTAAATTGCCTTAATTTTTTTCCCCCAATTCATAAAGTATTGAGCATGTGTATGTTTTTAAGATCATCTGGGTAAGGAGGTGATTCAAAAAGTGAAGAGGAGTAAAATGTTCAAGAATTTTAATTCAGGCCTTTGCATAAACTAAATCATGCAAGAATTTTTGATCAAGGGACAATGCATTTGGTGCTAGTTGCTTTTCACTCTCAGAAAGTGGGTCCTTCAGAAAAGTTTTTTAAACAGGGATTTAGTTATTATGTTAACATCTTTACACATGACACCTGTTTGGCTTGAACACACTGATTATTATTATTTTTTTTATCATTGTATTACCTTCGATGCCAACCTTTAGCCCCCCATATCCCTCGATGATCTGCTGCGTGAGGTCAGAGGCAGCAATGTCCTCTGCTGTCGTCAGATCCTTGGTGGCTGACTGTCCTCCTCTGGTGGCCTGAGGATGCTGTCTATTTGCAGCGACCTTTTATAATGTTTTCTACACTGTGTTGCTGTTCTGGTGATGCCAGAAGATGAGGTAATGACCCCGTTTTTTTCAGCTTTCTTTGGTGGAATCTTTCCATCTCCATATAACACACACTCTCTGTGTACCAACCTGACTTCTGCACAACACAACTGATGGTCCCAACCCCTCTGGAGCAAAGAGATCTGTCTCCTCATTAGTGAATCACCTTTCTTTGTTCGAACCCAGTAGTTCAGCCTTCTGCTCCAAGTGTACGATAGCAATGCCACCTGCGCCACTGGCGCCTGGTTTTTAAAGGTAATGAGAGCATACTATCTGATTGGTTATTGCAGTTTAGGCCAAAGAAACACCCATGAAACATCCATGAATTGATGAGGTGATTCTACAGAGCTGATAGGACCATCCGCTGTGAACCAGTGGCATTGGGCAGGGAAGAGCAGGATACCTCTGCTGTTCCTGGAGCAAGACATCAAAGGTTGACCTGGACACTCCCCTGAATAAATTAAACCCCCTGCGTCATGCGCCCTGGGCCTGTGCCGGGCACAAGAGTAAGATAGGGCCCTAATTGTTTGTTTGTTAGCCTGTTATCTATCAATCTTTCTAAACAAATATCTAATTTTCTATCTATGCGTTTTTCTATGAATGTCGCCAAAATCCATTTTACTCTACCATAATCTAATCTAATCAAATTGAATCCTATCTAATCTAATCTAATCTAATCTAATCCAATTGAATCTGATCTAATCTAGTCTAATTGAATTTGATCAAATCTAGTATTATCTAGTCTCGTGTTATGTGTTTTAGTGCAGATGTAACACATCACTGCCTTTGTACTGGGGAAGCCTCAATTCTAATTGATTACATTAGAAAGTCTGTGAGTTCCTGCAGGAGCTTATAGATCAAGGTCCGCATGCATGTAAGCATTCACCAAACATGCATGGGAAACTATCACCAGAGTGTACAGAGTTGTTGCTTAGGTTCAGTGGGGTGAGGTGGGTCAAGCCTCCACCCCAGGCCATGGGACCAAATAAGACACCACGCCCAAGAAGCCGCTGAAGCCACCACGCACAGCGCAGGCTCAGGTGCCCAGGAGGGCAACAACAAGCACCACCAAATCGCAGGGGCAGCCACCAGAGGGATGGGACATGAGGGCTCATCAGACACCCAACGGCCCCCCAACCCACCCGTGACCCACCCAACCCACACCCCCCCACACAAACCCCACCCATGAATGAGCCAGAGGCCCCTAACGGCCCAAGGGACCAGCCATGACGAGCAGGGACCACCCCTGCGGGAAGGCACCAGCGCAGCGCCAGACAAGCCACCACCACATGCCAGCCAGCAACCGAGAGGTAACACCGGGCAGAGGGGTGTGTGTGTGTGTGTGTGTGTGGAGGGGGGGGGGTGATGCCACCCAGCATGCATCTCACACCCAGACACATCCGGACCCAGAGGGACACAGCAGACTCACCACCCACCGGCCCCAGGGATGCACCCCAACGTCCCCCATGAGGGGCAAGGCACCACAAGCAACTGAGCCGGGCAAAAACCATGGCTGCCTCCAGGACAATGCAGCAGGCCCAACACCAGAGCTCCCCAAGAAACCGCAGCCCCAGCTGTGCCCCACCAGACCCCTCCAGGGGTCATTATCCTTGAACCATGAATAAGTGACACCCTAAGTGTAGTGTGGTGCTTTAAAACTGGAGGAACAGGAGAGGAGTGTGGAGAGTAGGCAGAGGGCCACAGGACAGTGTTGCCCTGCAGTCCAGCACACCATGAAACCCTCAAGCCCACCCAGGTCTGCCCCCCAAGGTGTGAATGCATGTGGTGTATTAAAATATTTGGAGGACAGGTGAGAGGTATAAGAAGGCAGCGGGGGTGTCCCGCTACAAAGCCCTCTGTCAGTCAGGGTGTGAGTCAATGTAATGCATTAAGACTGGGGGCCAGGTGAGATGGAGTGGGCGGGCCGGAGGACTGCAGCGCACTACTGCACTGAAGCTGACATGCCCCAGCCCTGCAGCAACCTGGACCCAAAAGCCCTGATTGTTAATACCCATGTGTGCTTAAGATTAACTATCTACATAACAAAGTGTGGTATGTGTTAGGTGTGTTGTAAGAGGCCGAGCAAGAGGAACCAAGGAAGGGAGGCTGTGATGCCAACAGGTCCCCGACGTAACAAACCCCCAGGGCCCCACAGGCACAGGCCCATGCGGGCCCCCAAAGAAGTCCAGCAGGTCCGCACCAAAACCCAATTCCCCAAAGAACCTCAGGGCAGAAGCCCACCATCCCAGCGGCCATCCCGATTCAGGGAAGGGCCAGCCGCCTGCCGCACACCACCCCCCCCGTCAGGAAAACCGAGTCGCACCATGAGACACAAGATCCACAAACCAGCAGCAACCCCCCCGCAGGGATGCAGCAGGGACACAGAACACACACCCAGCAACACCACCGTGAATTGGTACTCACCCCCAGCCCCACAGCCATATGAGGTCCTACCAGGCCAGATCTAGAGCCCCCACCAACCATCCCAGGGCTCCAGTGCCAGCACCCCATGCCCACCAGCGCAGTGCTAGAGCCCACCCATGAAGAGCACCCCAGCCCCCCATGCCAGACCCGGGGATTGCAGAGGGCTCCAGATCCCCCCCAAAGGAGGGGAGAGGGCGGAGGAGGAAGGAAGGAGGGAGAGGAGGGGGAAGAGGGGGAGAGAGGAGGAGAGGGGGAAGAGCCCACCCACCCCACCCCCCGGGACCAGCCCCAGCACACCTGAAGGAACCAGTCATCACCCCCATGCAGGGCCCACATGCAGGCCCAGCAGCCCCAGAGCCCACAGGGCCAGGCACCCCAGAACACAGACCCCCCAGGGAGAGGCTGCCTGACCAAACAGCCCCCCAGAGCCAGGAACCAACTAGGGAGACCACAGTCATGCTCCTGGAGTTCAGGGAACCACTATATATTACCTTTATAAGATATAATATTACATTGGCAGAGATAATATCATTGTTTTCTGGAGCGGTTGCATTTATTCAGAGGAATGAGCTAACAGGTGGAATTTAGCCATAAATTTAGATTTGGTGATTTGATAAATGGTGACCATTTTTCTGAGATGTTAACTGTTCTTTTCAGTGGATATTTTCTCCATCGATATTTGTTCTATGAGAAGGTTCAACCAATGGTTAATGTTGAGAGCACACTTATCTTTACAGTTGACTAAAATTGTTTTCTTGGCAATGGCGAGAGCTGTGAGTATGGATTCAGATCAATTGTTTGGAAGATCAGTTACGATTAAGTTGCCAATTATGCAGAGGTTGGGAGATAGCGGCATCCTGCAGTCCAAGATTGATGAGAGTTTTTGTGTGATTGTTGACCAGAAGTGCTGTACAGGTGAGCAAACCCAGAGGGCGTGGAAATAGGTATCTCCAGTGTTCTGAGTGCACAGAGAGCATATGTTAGAGTGAAAGAAGCCCATTCTATACATCTTGTGTTGAGTGGTGTGTGTTCTGTGAAGAACTTTAAATTCGATAAATTGTAGATTGGTATTTTTTCTCATCTTGAATGTGTTTTTGCAAATCTGCGTCCAGAAGTTAATGTTGAAAGACAGAGATAAGTTTTTTTTCCCATTTTAAAATTGGTAGAAGTATAAAATTGGTGCTTGAGAGTAAACTATATATCTTAGAGAGTTTGTTTTATTTTTGGAAAAAGTTTTGTGATATGTTTGACAAAATCTGGTGGCGGTAAAATCCTCTGAAGCTTTGGTATCCTCTTCCTAATTGTCTTTATTACATGTAGACATTGAAGGAAGTTTCCATTTTTAAATTCAAATGTCTGGAATAAGTTTATATATGAAATTAGTATGTTCTCATGGTAAAGGTGATGGAGGTGGGTAATTCCTCTCTTCTCCCATGTACTTAAATGAAGAGGTTTTTTGTTATTCTCGAAGTTGGGGTTGTGCCAGATTGGGGAGAACATACAGGGTTCCAGCTGTGTGTCTATAATCTCCATAGTTTTCCACCAGGCAGTCAAGGTGGCTGCAATTAATGGGTTTTTGTAGCAGTTATGATGTTTGAGTATAACAGTGATAAAAGAGAGGTCAGAGAGTTTAATGTTGTTGTAGTCTGACTGTTCTAGTTCAATCCAGGAATTATAGTAGTCGTTTGGATGCAACCATCTGGTGAGGTACTGTAACTGGTTAGCTAAGTAATAACTCATGAAGTTGGGAGCATCCAAACCCCCTTCAGATTTTTTTTTCTGGAGGGTAGATAGACTGATTTTGGGTTTTTTTTGTTCTTAGAGTAGAATTTTGTAATATTGGAGTCTAATGTTTGGAACTATTTTGATGTGGGTTTGAATGGGATCATGGAGAAAAGGTAACTGATTTGGGGTAAGATTTTCATTTTAACAGCTGCAATATGCCCTAGAAGGGAGATAGGAAGGAAGTTCCAACACCTCAGGTTGCCACAGATTTTGTCCAGAAGCGGAATGAAGCTCAGGTGGACTAACTTCGATAGTTTTGGTGAAATATTTATGCCTAGATATTTAATGTTTCCTGTGGGGAGAGAGTAGTGTGGGTTTTGGTCTGCAGGATTCCATGAGTTCTCAGTTATTGGAAGTATTGTTGATTTTGACCAGTTGACAGAATAATCAGAGAGTAGAGAGAAAGTACTTATTCGGATAAATACTTCCTGTAGTAACATTTTGGGTTCTTGTAGGTAAAGTAAAATATCATCCGCGTTTAAATTACTTTTGTGTTCTGAGATGGGGGAGCGGATACCTATGATTTTGGTGTTCTGACAAACCACTGTTGCTAGCGGCTCGATGAATATTGCAAACAGTAAGGGTGAGAGTGGGCATCCTTGTCTGGTTACCCTCTGTAGAGTGAAAGTGTAAGAAGGGAACCCATTAGTGGTGACTGTGGCTTGGGTGAATTATATAGGGCTGCTATCCATTGGATAAATGACTCTCTAAAGCCAAATTTGTGGAGGACAGCAAAGAGGAAGGACCGGTTTACTTTGTCAAATGCTTTTTCTGCATCAAGGGACAAAACAATTGCTTTTGAGTTGTGGTGCTGCGACATGCTAATCAAATTTAGAAGCCTTCTGACGTTGTTATAAGATTGCCAACCTTTAATGAATTCAGTTTGGACACTGTGAATTATTGATGGGATAACTGAGTCCAACCTAGATGCAAGTGCCTTAGAGATGATTTTTATATTGGTATTAATTAGTGACAGGGCGGTAGCTGGAGAGAAGTGTGAGATCTTTGTCTGGTTTTAATAATAATTTGATTGCCACTGTATTCATGTGCGTTCTTGTACAATCTTTATTTTTAATTTCTGTCACAGTCCTGAGGAAGAGGGGTGCCAGCATTGACCAGAAATGTGTAAATTCAGTGGGGAAGCCATCTGGACCAGGGGCCTTGCCCAGAGGCATACTGTCTAAGGCACTTTAAATTAATGGTTAGCGGAGTGTCTAAGAGGGTTTTGTGTTCTGTTGTTAGTTGAGACAGGTTGAGGTTGTTAAGGAAAGCCTGAATATCTTCTGGGATTGGGTCGTCTGCTGCTGAATATAAGTTTAGGTAATCTGTGTAGAAGATATGATTAATTTCTTGTGCTGATTGTGTCTATTTGCTGGATGGATCCTGCATGGCTGTTATGAGGGATTTTTCCTTATTACGTTGAAGTTGATTTGCAAGAAATTTGCCTGATTTGTTATTGTGTTCAAAATTGTTATGTCCTAGTTGTTGTAGTAAAACCTCTGTTTTCTTTGATAGGACATTGTCTAGTTGTAGTTTTGCATTTTGTAGTTTAATCTATAAGTGGTGACTTTGATTTTGTGCATATTCCTCTCTTAGTTATTTAATTTTTTCCTCAATGTCTTTTTCAGCCTGTTATTTCTGTTTTTTCTTGTAGGAGGAGTAAGATGTAATTTTGCCTCTGATTACAGCCTTACTAATTTCCCAAAGTAATGATGGAGATAAGTTTGGAGTGTCATTTATTTCTAAAGTTTGCCCACTCCCTCCTTACTGTTTTGTCAAATTCTGTATCTTTAAGTAAAGATGAGTTGCGCCAGGTTGGGGACGGTTTGAGGTTGGATTCAATTTGTAGGCTGAGGGAAATCGGTGCATGGTCACTGGTAATAATTGGGTGATTCTAGTGGTAATTTTTTGTGCAATAGAATTGTTAGATAGAAAAAGGTCAATTCTTGAAAATGACTGATGCACTGAGGAGAAAAAAGTATATTCCCTCTTTGACAGGTTTTTGAGTCTCCAGCCATCACCAAGTTCAAAATCCTCCATGTACCGTATTTTCCGCACTATAAGGCGCATCGGATTATAAGGCGCACCTTCAATGAATGGCCTATTTCAAAAC
>JAQMCX010000594.1:0-10602 GCA_029814765.1 Acanthurus leucopareius | reverse complement strand
AGCAGCATGTCTTATAAAGTTAAATGAAAACTTAAACAAATAAATAGCTCCCTAAAGTTCTGCTGATTGGCTGTTACCCCTGCTGTGGCTCTGTGTGTAACCAATCAGATGGTGCTGTGAGTGGGAAAATGCTGGAGACAGAGTAGTGACTGCAGACAGAGTGGAGCGGCTGCATCAGAGCCAAAATAATCCAGTTTTAAATTGATCTCTTATCGGCCGTCGGATTTAAAAAAAAAGGCCTATGCCGATTTTCGTCAAAGTGCCGAATATCGGCTCTGATAATCGGTCTGGTCGATAATCGGTCTATCCCTAATAGAAAGATCTGTCCCAGCTGGTGTGCTCTCATACATGGAGCTTTCAGGTTTGCGATGCATGACAGTTTCAGGCGCTGCATCACTATATGTAGCTGCTGAAGTGGCTTGATCAATAGACCTCCAGTATCAGTATTGTGAGGCAGCTTTGCAGGGTCATAGTTTGGATGGCGAGGGTAATCTGATGGCTTTCTTGCAAAAAGTAGAAAAAAATATGTAGTTTTATTAAGACTCCTACACCTTTTCCTAAGTAAAATTTAGATACTTAGGTGCTAATGGATTTTAAGCTTTTCCAGCACCTTTCAGCTATGATAAATCTCACATTTATATATAGTTATACATATATATATTATTATATATCATATCATATACAGTATATACATATATATATTGCCAAAGAAAGTGTGGCGTTTCATATGCTAGAAATGTTTACAAGACTGAGTAGTAGCAGGACCGGCAGTCCAAGTGGAACAAGGAAGTTGTTACTGGAAATGTCATTGAAACATTCATGTATATACCAATAAATTAAAGCTGGTCTGTTTTACTCTCATTTCACTTTGATCTCAAATGCAGGTGGTGGGTTGTTTATCTGACTCTGCTTTGGGCATTATATTAATTTTTGGCAGAACCACCATCGTCTTTGCTGGTGTAGAGTGGGCAGGTTAGGGGCCTCCTGCCAAGAAGGCCCAGTTTAAAATGAGTGCTAACTCCGTCCAGTCAGTACATCACAGCCTTAGTGGGGGCCTCCAGTCTTTGTCTCAAAGAGTAAGCCATACAAGTCTAAGTACACACGGCCGGTACAGTGAAACTGCAAATGGCTTATTAAATCAGTTATGGTTCCTTTTCTGTATTCTGTATTATTCTGTATTACATAGAGGCCTTGGCCCTGACCAAGAAACTGCGACAAAGCTTCAAAGTGTATTTGCTTTTTGTAGTTCTGGAGCCAATCTTTAGAATTTTTTGTTTCTCAATCCTTTACAGCCACATCAAGGCAGGTTGATACCAAATACCTATTAAACAAATCTAAGAAGGGAATTTTTTGGTACGATCATTTAAAGAAACTAAACAAAGTACCTAAATTCCAGTGTGTTCAGTTAATAATCTTGTGATGTTGTCTGTGTTCAGTCAGACTGTGAAAAGTTTGAAGTAGAAGCCTGCACCAAGCAGTATGATCCAGTTTGTGGCAGTGATGGAAACACCTATGGTACAGAATGTGTCCTCTGCCAGCAGAACAGGCATGTAACACACACACAAACACACATATCAAGATGTGAGGATCAAATAGTCAACATTTGCAGACTTGCATCTGAGTCTGCTCTCGTGGTTTACTCCTTTTTTTTTCTTTTTAGCAGCTTGCAAACACTTGTTACTGCAAAAGGTCACTTGTCAAAATTTGGTAAATTTGGTATTTAAATTTTTTTTATTATTATTAGTGGCATTGGTTTAAACGTGAAGTTCTATTTCACAAAGTCTCTATACCCTAGACTGGACTTTATGGGTAATAGCTCTAATCCAATAACCTGTGTATATTTTGAAACTTGCATTTGTGTAGCTGGTCAATCAGGGAGTTCTTACTACTTGTGTGTGTTTTGCACAGTGTAAAAGAAAGCAAAATTGCTGTCTGCCAACCATTCCACCACTGATTGCAAAGTAAGCCTACTGATCAGCTTTTGCACAGATAAAGATGACTTTTCAAGAAAGTCATCTCCTTACGGCTACAGCTTACCTGCATACCTGCATACCTCCTCCTGTGAGTGTCTTGATTGGGATCACAGGGACACCATGTGGTTTGTGGAGTGCTACCCTAGCTCAGATATCAGCAACCATGGGATCACTTTTGATGTTTTAACATGATGTTCCAATGTAATACCACTCTAACAGAAGCTGACCAGCAGACTCTCTGAAAGTTTTTAAGTTCAGCTTGCACAGTCCAGACAGCTTTATCTCTAACTCCCCTGTGGACATCTGGCACAAACTGAAGCAAGATGAAAGACTCTGGTTGTGGTACTGGTGAACATCCTCAGGGTGCAAGGTGGCTCGCATGGGTCTCTCTGAGGGACTTTTTAAATAAATCTCTTCTCTCACTCAGTGCTTTAAATGGCTGGATGAGGTGAAGAAACAGCCTAGCCTCCATCTGCAACTAAAGACCTCTTCTTCTAATAAATTAAATAGATGAAATGCAGTGTCACAGCATGGCAGTGAGGAGGAGATTGTCATGATTATCTCGACTGAAGCACCACATAGATACCAGGAAGTTCACTAACTGCAAGGTAATGATGACAATGCTGACAGTCCTGCTGGTGCTGGGGTTCATAACAGACGTCCAACTGATGATTCCACCTGGGCTGCTGCACAAGTGCAAGCTGCAAAGATTGTTTGCTGGTCCTAACTTATACGCTACGAAGCACTAGTGCCACTTGGTGACCGTTCCTGCCATGCTGGAGGTCTCCACAGCATTTGTTGCTGAGAGCACTGCCAGGTCAAGTGACCTCTTATATTTACAACTGAGAAGGTTATAAAAGACCTGGTTGGAAATAGAGATGGATAGTGTGTGGCCTCAAAGAAAAACTGACACAGCAACCTTTTGATCCCCAAGTGGATACACCTCAAGTCTTGGCAGGACAGAGTCAAGCCTATATCCTACTGAAAATGACAGACCATTCGGGCTTTAGAGCACCTGCTGTCTCTGAGGGGCTCAATTGATTGCAAGTCTGGAAAATAGGGCCGACAGGCTTAAGTCAGGAGGCAGGTCCCTGTCAGATAAGTGACGGGGACCTGTCTCAGGTGGGTAGCAGATTTGGACCCAGTTTTGGAAAGTGAAAATGGATCCGTGCAGATCAAAACACACAGATCAAAGCACTGCCTCTGTGTTTCCTGGTGAACCAACAAGACAAGCTACCCTTGAGGTAGATATGCATGCACATGCACAATGGCCATCCTTTTTTGGACCCAGAGTGAGAACAGTGCTAAAATTAAGTGTTGGAGGAGAACTAATAAGAGAGTGATTGCCTGTGCTTAAATAACTAGCATTAAAATATTGTAACCTTCTTTACAGACAACCTGAGACAACTATTTTCAAAACTTCAGGCATGACAGAAGAGAAGTTTAAGTCACATGTAAAAATAAAGCTAATTGAGAGGCCTACTTATGTTTGGACTGAATAACTGTTTGTTTTTCCAGCTTTTTTAGCCAAAAACTCATACTTTGTAATGTGCTGTTTTTTTCCTACAGGCAGCAGAAGAAGAATGTGAAAGTGGTAGGCAGAGGGCCCTGCCATCCTTAACAGGCTGCAGTGTGTAGTGTTAAACACACATTCACACACACAGTTCTGAATGTGTAAAACAGGCCATATGCATCCTCTGTAACCTGCCTTCCAAATAAAGTACCATACTGCAAAAAGTCTCCTGTTTTTATGTATTAAGAGCATGAAATGTAAATCCCATTAAAGAATATTAATAAGACAAAAGAAACATCAGAGCAGAACCTGGCACAGAGATGGATGCCACATAACATGACTTAAGTTTAGGGAGAAGTTGGCAAGTTATTACAGGCATTAATGAATACAAAACAGATGGAGAGAGAGACAAGGGGAGAAAATCTCAGTATTTAATGTAAGTCCCTACATTGCCAAAGCCTATACAGCAGCATAACTAAGGGCTAATCCAAGGCAATCCTGAGTCATCCCTAAGTATTGGCTTTCTCTAAAGTTGGGATTGGCTCAGAGAGGACATCTGCATCCTGTGTCCTGTAATAGTAATGGGAAACCAAATAGCTGAATATTCGATGATTCGATTAGAGGAGCCTTATTCGACTGCCAATCTCAGTCAAATCATTGCAAAGTATGGTTATAATACAATGTATCTGTTATGGCTATGGGGGTGCTGAAGGTCTGATTTTACATAGAAATACTTAGTTACTCCCAATAAGCTATGACAGCCTCTTTTGGTATATCTACCTATTAATAAATACTTTTACTTCAAATGTGAAAGTAACTCGTGCTTTTAATCTATCTCAATTGTGTTAGTGAATAACACCCCCTAAGACTAGTCCTCGGGCACATCTGTGACACAAGTGCATGTGTGTGCATGCACAATTATCATGTGGCTCCTTTTAAAGGTTGTGTAAAGCTGATCTAGACGACACAGCTTTCACAGTCCTTACCATTGATGAAAAGACTTGCCACATACACTAACTTATGGAAGCCCGTTTCCGCCAGTGAAAAAAAAAAAAAAGATAAGATAAAATGTCATAACTACGAGATAAAAAGTCATAATTACAAGAAAGAAAATGTGCATGCGCTTAAGTTGTACCGACAGAGAAAAGCAGCAGTTCTTTGTGTGAATCCTGTATAGTTTGACACAGAAATGGACTGCCAGTACATTGAGGACTACTTTAAACGAGGCTTTACAACGGATGAAATACATCATTTACTCTCTGATTCACATGGGATTATACTGAGCAAATGTACACTTGAAAGGATTTTAAGCAAGAAGAACTTCTGGTGTAGAAAGAATAAGACGGATGTAGCTGAAGTAGTATCCTTCATTGAGCAACAGCTGGAAACATCTGATCAGTGTCATGGATATAGATGGATGCACCAAAAGTGTTGGTTACATGGAATTGTGAATGACAGAGAGACAGTCCAATGTTTGTTACGGCTTTTGGATGGGGAAGGTGTGGATGTTAGGTCAAGAAACAGACTGCGAAGGCGTGTTTACCACAGTTGTGGTCCGAACTATGTCTGGCACATTGATGGCTATGACAAGCTTAAGCCATTTGGAATTGCAATCAGTGGATGTATTGACGGATTTTCCAGAAAGATGATATGGCTTGAGGCTTACAAAACAAACAATGACCCAAAAACTATTGCTGGCTACTTTATGGATGCAGTGATTAATGCTGGTGGGTGCCCTGCTAGACTCAGATTTGATTAAGGAACAGAAAATGGCCATATAGCGGAAATGTAGCGGTATTTGATTTTCTCTGAGAACCGAGCCGAGAGGGACAATGTAACATTTGGTCCCAGCACTGGAAACCAGCGCATTGAACGATGGTGGCTGATCTTACGAAGTGAGTGTGTCCAGTTCTGGATTGACCAATTTGACAAACTGAGAGTAGATGGCTATTTGTCCGACAGCTTCTTGGACAAGTCCTTGATCCAGTTTTTCTTTCTTCAGACAATACAGGTAATTGTCAAAGTGTGAGACAATGACCTTTCCAATTAGATTTTAAGTCAAAAATAACCATGTGCAAAAGAAAGTAATTCACTGTTTTTTTTGTGCCGAGAACATATATAAACAATAACGTGAGATGCAACAGGAATGCTCTGCATCAAATAGGTAGGCCTAATTGTCTACCCATCATCGTCCCGTGTGATGAATAGCATGAAATAATTAAGCAAAGCACTTTTGTGTTTTGGGGTTCTTCTGCAGCATTTTGATAGCTGTAAAAATATAATTGCAACATTAACTGGCCTGCAGTGACTTAAATTAGACTTTTTTTTCTAAATTGTTTTCTAATAGTAGTTGAATATTATTTGGCCCCAAGAGGAAGAACTTTATGAGGTCGTATTGACATGGAACAACCACAGAGTCCGTCAAGTCCACAACTCACGATCACCTCATGGACATCCCTCCATTCTACATGCAGTCCCTCACCTTTATAGAGGCAGGGATTATTTGCACCATGTGGACCTGGAAAAAGCCCAAGTCGCACTTAAAGAATGTGTGTTTAAGGACTTCCCCTGTGATGAAGACATTTTCTATATCTGTGTGGACCTGATGTCAGAGTATGATCTGGGATTAACAAATGATGTGTTTGAAATAGTAAATCTCTACATCACACTTAGACAGCTGATATATAATGAACTGGATTCAGATCATTAACTGTCCTGGGTCTGTAATAGTGTATATTTACGAAGTCTTTCATTTTTTATTTTGTCTTCCATTCCAACCAAATCTTACATTCAGACTGAAATTGTCAAAATCATTTTTTGAACTGCGATAACTGCAAAAACAAAAAGCTTTGCTATGAAATTAATGTTGTAAAAAATATTTCCAGTTCAAAATAGATAAAAAAAAGTATTTTAGTGGTCTAACATTTAGGATTTGTAAGAGCAGAGTAAAAATGAAAAATGCAGACACGTATTCACTAACTTTGTTAAAACATTTAATTCCAGGACACAACACACCAAACATGGTTAAATTTCTTTTGCCACAGCAGGAGACCTTTGGTAGTAGCCCATGTATGTGTATGAATGATTGACAATGCCTGGCTATCTTTTGTAGAGAACAATAACAGCACATAATTTCAACATGTGTGCTTATTCTTTTGTAAAGAAGAACATTTTACATGAAAATATTTTGAGACTCTCTCTCTCTGAACTTCCTTGTGTTTCAGTCAGAAAGCTGAAAGCAGTTCATGTTTTATGTGCATAGTAATTTCAAAGAAGTAAACTTGTAACAGTAGCAGTTATGTTAACATAATGAAAAGCCTGTTATTATGAATATGAAAACAATGCAAATAAGCAGTCTTGGTATATCTGTAAGCAGCGAAATGCAGTTTCTTTTGGTACTCTTTGTGACATAGGCTCACTTATGTGCACATAAGTCATAAACTAAACTTGACATAAAATGCTGCTGAAATGAACTGTTAGTACACTTTGGACTGCACTAAATGTGGATTTACATCACATGAAATACTTAAAGCAAGGTTATACTGAACACACACACACACCTGAAAGGTGTTATTTAACAAGAAGCACCTCTAGTGTAGAGAAACTGTTTTGGCAGAGGTGGCAACCATTATTGAACAACTGGAAATATCTTGTCAGTATTACTGAAAACCAAATGATTGAATGATAGTGGTGGATCTTGTGAAATGACTATCCAAAACGATCCTTCCTCAAAGAGAACAGTAGGGCCACTTGTTATCTCTGTGTGTATAGATGAATAGACAATGCTTTCAAGATCCAGCAAACATGGGGGTCACGTGACGTCACCGAGCAAGATGGTCGCTTAGTTGGAAACGTCCCGATTAACCCACCAATTTACCCCAAATTCGCTAGTTGAATCTGAATGGTCGTACTCTAAGTCTTGGTGAAGCGATAGTTTAACTTCCTTACTGCATTGGGAGCTCAGTTAACTCGTGTATTATGGAAACTAGAGCAACAAAACACGGCGCCAATACTCCGCTAGCTAGCGGGGCGAGCGCTAAGCTAACAGACAGCGCGGGCACCATGACGGGAACCGGTAAAGGAGAGTTCAACGGCGGAGGTGTCTTGACTGCTATGCAACAGTCCCTAGAGAAAGCTACAGAAGAGATGGGACAAGTCGGGAAGCTCTTGGCGGCTTTGCAAGCAGACATGACAGAAATTAAAGAGGCTAATGCCGGTTTGAGAACGGATGTCAACGGGATACTGACCCGGCTGGATGAAGCAGAAAGCCGCATCTCTCGATTAGAGGATGAGAACCAACAGCTTCGTCAAACAGCGGATAAAAATGCTAAAAAGTGTGAGGAATTACACCAGGCCGTTGAAGACGCTGCTAACAGAGACAGACGCCAAAACCTGCGGCTCGTCGGCCTGAGAGAAAAGCTTGAAGGAAGAAACCTAACAGACTGCGTGAAGAAAATAATTTCCGAGACCCTGGGGATAGATTTGGACGGATCTCAGCTGCAGCGAGTGCACCGCGCCCCAATACCAATGCCCGATGAAGGCCGGCCACCCAGACCCATTATCATGCGGTTTCTAAGTTTCTTAGAGAGGGAGCGAGTGTTGTCCGCTGCAAGGGAGAAGTATAGGAATAAAGAGGACGTAATCTGGGGAGGCTGCAAGCTGTCATTTTTTCCCGATATGACTAAAGAGACGGCAGAGAAGAGGAGAAAGTTCACAGATGCCAGGAACCGTCTGCACAATCTGGATGTGCGCTTCACCCTCGCGTACCCGGCCGAATTACGCTTTACATGGAAGGGGAAAAGGATGAAGTTTACTGATCACAGAGAGGCAATGGACTTTCTCAACAAGGAGGAGACGGAGCAGCTGAGAATAGCAGAGGACGGCACTTGAACTTTATCCCGGTGGGCTGACAGTTTGACCAACACACGATATAAGGATCCGGATGACATAGCTAAATATGAACAGGACATGACTTTTAGTTTAATTATTTTTGCACCTGATTTCTGAACGCATTCAAGACGCAGTGAGTATGGGACTCTGTCCAACTGGTTGAATATCGAGTGGGCTATATAGCGGCTCAACACTGTGAAATAACCTGAGTGGTCATCCTTATGTTTGTATTTTAAGCCAAGGGTGATGCAGCGTGTCATAATTTATTTTGAAGTCTATTTAGAGCCAACAATGTCAGTACAATGGAAATGGATACGCTGTTTTTTTCTGTTTGGGTTTCGATCCTGAGTTATGCAAATAATATTTTAAGACTGTGAAAATACTGCTTATAGGTTTGTGCACATACATATGTGCGTACTACACACAGTATGTGTTGCATATTGTTAAAAGAGACGACTATCAGGTGACTTTTTGAGGGGTGGTGGGGGGGCTTCTAATGGGGACCATCTGAGTGTGATTCATGGACCGTGTTTGCGGTGGGTCTCTCAAGAGTGAGAGAGAAGGGGGGGCGGGTATGTTGTTCTGGGTATGGGGGGTTTGTTTAGTGTTCTATGTTCCGATGGGGTTTTGTATAAGGTTTTTTTTATATGTTACAATTAACCTGTGTTTTGATAGGCAGCGGGGTGGCACCTCCTCTCTTTTTTTTTTCCTTTTTCTTTTCATTCTCCACCTTCCTCTATGCGAGTTATCATCTCAGTATGGACCATACACAAGGTATCTGTTAAGTTATGGCTAGTTGTGTGAGGATAGTATCCTGGAATGTAAACGGGCTACAAAATCCAGTGAAAAGAAAGAAATGTTTATCATACCTTAAATCCCGACAAACCCATATAGCTTTTCTACAAGAGACCCACTTGACAGACTCAGAGGCTGCCAAATTGAAAAGAGACTGGGTCGGTCAGATATATCACAGCTCATATACGAGTAAAAAGCACGGAGTGGCTATTCTGGTTCACAAAAAGTTAAATTTTCTCACTATAAAAGAACAAAAGGACGAACAGGGAAGAATGATATTTGTGGAAGCTAAAATTAATGGGAAAAAAGTTAATTTATGTAACATTTATGCACCGAATATCGGAGATCCAAACTTTTTTCATGGAATAAATAATCTAATAGGGGGCATACCTGATGGGCACAAAATTTTAGCAGGGGATTTTAATCAAGTTTTGGATGGGACCCTGGATAAAACCACCTTTTCCAATAATGTACCAAAAGACAGAATGGCAATTAAACTCTTGATGAAGGACCTGGGATTGATTGATATATGGAGGCTTGTCAACCCGAGACAGAGAGAATATACATTTTATTCCCATAATCACAAATCTCACTCTAGGATAGATTATTTTCTGATTGGCAAGGATCTAGTAGAGAGCATCTCGGACTGTTCAATAGGACCCATAGCGCTGACTGATCATGCTGCAGTGCAGCTAGATTTAGTAATGAAGTCAGATGGAGCAAGGAAAAATAGGTGGAGGTTAAATGTTTCACTACTACAGGACCCAGAATTTAATAGTTTACTGGAAAAGGAACTTGATGATTACTTTCTAGCAAACACTGGGTCAACAGATAAGTTTGGGATTGTTTGGGAGGCCTCTAAGGCTTATATAAGGGGGAAAGTTATTGCCTATTCAAGCAGAAAAAAAAGAGAGCAAATACAACAATTAAAAGATCTTGAATCTCAGCTTAAAGAATTAGAGAAATCATTGTCTGGGAAACACTCCGACCCACTGTTGAAAAAAATATGTGACTTGAAATTTCAAATAAATGAAATATACAACAAAAAAGCCGAGTATGCCCTTTTTAGGTTGAAAAGTAATTTTTATGAGAGTGGCGAAAAATCGGGGAAACTATTGGCTAGACAATTACACCAAAAGGAGACCAGTTATGCTATACCAGCTGTTAAAAACGAGAAAGGTGAATTAGTAACAAACACAGGGGCTATTAACAAAGTATTTGCCAATTTTTATGAACAACTTTATAAATCAGAGATCATTCCAGAGGTGGGTAACTACGAGACATTTTTCTCAAATATCACCTTGCCAGAAATGTCAGAAGATCAGAAAAACTTTCTAGACAGCCCCATAAGAACAGAGGAGGTTAAAAAAGCCATTTCATCAATGAGGGTTGGAAAATCACCTGGTTTAGACGGCTTTCCCTCAGAATATT
>JAQMCX010000592.1:0-10617 GCA_029814765.1 Acanthurus leucopareius | reverse complement strand
AAGTTAATTTGATTGTGATTTTCCCCTTTTTGCATGCAAATTTAAAAAACTCCAATAGAAAGGTCTACTTCAATCATTATACTGATGTCATTTTATACATCAAAGGGTTGAATTTAACATATATATAGTGATTTACAGGAGAAATCAAAAAATTGAGATATATATCGTGTATCGCGATATAGCCAAAAAATATTGAGATATTGGTTTTAGGCCATATCGGGCAGCCCTAATCAAGGGACACAAATACTCTTTTTGCAAAGGAAGTTTATTATAATCAATAAATGCATTAGGATATGTTTTGTCAGTGCATGTGGGGGAAAGGGGTTATTTTTCACACATCCCTTTCTTAGGTCGGACTTGCCACCTTTTTTCCTACAACTTGATTTACTAGTATCCCACAAAGATGCCTGCCCCAAATATGGGCAGTGCAAAATTTTGTGATTGAGGCGGAAAAAAAAGAAAAAAAAAACTGACCACTAATTGGTCTCACCAACTAGGTTATAAAGAGTAATAACTCTGGTAACTGACAGCTGTAGTTCCTGACCACCTCCAACAGTGAATAAAGGCCATTATTTGCTCCAAAAGAAGCACAGGCACTTCTACCTGAATTATCCTCTTTGAGCATTAACAAAGTCCCTATAGACCAGTCTCGCCATGCAGCAGCCATCTTGGTAATGCCTCAGGGCTGAGCTAAAGTGCAGACCAAACTTAGACTTAGATTTAGACTTAGACAAACTTATTGTTATTCGGGGTACAACAAGGGTATACAGAACGAAATTTCGTGGCAGTGGCTCAACACAGGACATAGATATGGAATGTCACAGGACATAGATATGGAATGTAACATAGATATGGAATGAAAACACTGAGAGATATATAAAATTTAAATAGAAGAAAAGAAAAAGTAGCAGCAATTTCTTAAGGCACATGAAATGCTAAAGTGCAATATTGAAAGTGACAAATGTCAGATGCATGGTATATGTTATGTGCAGTATGTGGTCCTTGACAGTTTGGCAGTCTGATGACTGGAGGAGTAGGGCAAAAGTGGCAAGTGGTTGATACATAGTATCTGAAAGTGAGCAGCATGATTTTCAGTTAGTGAGAGTTTTGAGAGTAGTGTTCACAGACCAGGTGAGATCATCAGTGATGTGCACCCCCAGGGAACTTAGTGCTGCTGACCACCTCCGTAGCCGTGCTGTTGATAAAGAGTGGAGCATGGCTGGGCTGGTTCTTCCTAAAGTTGATAATGATCTCTTTAGTTTTGTCAACATTCAGGATCAGGTTGTTGGTTCTGCACCAGCTCACCAGCTGCTCCTGCTCCTCTCTGTATGCCTTGAGGGGAGCCTGCGCTGATGCTGATGGCATTGGAGGTGTTCTGTCCGACCCACACTGACGGTGGTCTTCAGGAAGTCTAGCAGCCAGTTGCACAGGAGGGTGCTGAGGCCGTGGTATTGCTCACCAGGTGTTGTGGAAAGATTGTGTTAAATGCTGAACTGAAGTCCATAAACAGCATCTGCACGTGAATGTTCTTCTCCTCCAGGTGTTCAAGGCTTCGGTGAAGAGCGGAGGAGATGACGTCTTCAGTAGAGCAGTCTGGCCGGTAGGCAAACTGGAAGAGGTCGAATGTTGCAGGGAGGGGGGGGTCTGGAGGTGATGTGCTCCTTTACCAGCCTCTCAAAGCACTTCATCTTGATGGGAGTGAGTACAATGGGCTGGTATTCATTGAATGATGTGATATGGGCTTTTTTTGGCAATCGGATGTTGTTGGCTGTCTTAAAACATGAAGGGACTTTTGCTTGACCCAGTGGGGTGTTGAAAATGTCCGTTAGCGCATGAGCCAGCTGGTCTGCACATTCCATTAGCACCCGACCAGGGATATTGTTGGGGCCCGGGGCTTTCTGTGTGTTAACTCTCCTGAGAGTCCTCTGCACATCAGCAGTGTGAAGGCAGAGAGCCTTTTCATCTTGGTGAGGGACAGCTTTCTCCACAGGAGTGCCATTTAGTGCCTCAAACTTCCCAAAGAAGTTGTTGAGTTCATTTAGGAAGTCTGTACCATCATCGCATGTACAACTAACAACTTGCTCTTAAGATGTTGCTTGTTGGGGGGAAACAAAATAAAATGCATGAAATATATATTCTACAAACACTGTTGATTTCTTATCATGTATCTAGCTGACAAGAACACTATTATTCAGTAAATTTGAACATACACTTAAAGGGGCATGTAAGCTTATTGAATTATGGGGTAAATGTTACTTATATGCAAATGAGCCATGTGCTTGAAATGTAAAGTAGCCTCTCAGCACAGAGCTGCTGCACGTTGACTGTGAACAGAAAGACTGAAATGCAGAGATCATCGTCACTGGATGGGAATGTTAATGACATTGGTTAGCAAAAAAATATGTTCCAAAAATTTTTTTTTAGCTTGCTAACTGATGTGTCAGAAGTTTAAAGAGCTGACAAAAACCTGTTATGGGGAGAGGCAACATGTTACAGACAAAATGTGATGGAGAGATGACAGAGAAATGATGAAGAGTAAGGCTAGGGTTAAGGAGACCTATTTAATTTAGTGGTACTTAATGTACATTTTACTTACATTATTTTATTTGATCTGAGCTGTTGACTTATGGTTAGATCCTTGTAAATTTAAACTTCTGCTGCTGACTCATTAGTGAGCAGAAAAACTACAGTGCCCTTAACATTAATGTAAGAACTGTGTGTGCAACACAAAACACGCAGTTCACAGAAGGCAGTGTTTGTTTTTTAAATTATTTATTAAAATTTTAATTTAGTTATTTATTTATATATTTATTTACTAACACTCCCAAATTCCTGGGCCCTAACTATGGCAAATTCAAGTTACAAGTTTTTTTTTTTGGCGGTTTGAATTATAGTGCTAGCTGACATTTGCCGTTGAGTATAAGCTTATTAGGCTAATGTGTTTTACAAGCCAGCTATGTTGTTTTGTGACACAACACTCCCTACATGTCACTATTTAATATTAAAGAGTTAGGTAGTAATGCTGATTATTGTGGATGTTAGGATAGCCCGGACGGGTGAAGCAACTGGGTGTGCTGTGCACTGCAGCAGCAGTCAGTCTCACTTGGTCCTGTTCCACTGCCCTGGCTTTGTTTTCCGGTCCTGAATTCAACCATAACAATGGGACCACAATCATCATGTCTAAATAAGCGTTGAGCACGATAGCAAACTGGTGAAGTCCAGTCTTCTCATCTATCACTGCACTGCGCAGGCAGCAAAGCTGACAGGCATGCATTAAATTTTTCACTTTAGAAAAATGTGTGGTTTATGTTCTGACATGTTGTTTTTTGTGCAATTTGGGAAAACACAATAATTATCTGTTGGGAGAAATGGTGTAATATAATATATGACAACAGAAAAAAACAGCTTTCTGAGCAGTTTGTGATTTGTTGTCTCACCAGTGGACACCTGGATGTTGACTGGAAGAGTCTGAGACTGAACTGGCAGCCTTTTGATAAGTAGACTTACTCTACTTCCTGAACAACAGTCACCATGTCTCACTCTTCTTTGATCAACAGAAAAATGTCTTGGTGCTGCTTCTCATAAGTTTAGTTCAGCCAGTTTATCATCTGACACCTTATATTTCAAGTTGTACTTTTTTTTTCTGTTCTGCCATTGGGATAAGCAAAGGTGACTGACGGTTAAATGCAAAACATTCCACAAACTGCCTTGCAGTATCATGGCCAACCTGACCATGCAGACCAAGTCTCAAACTGAGACCTGCGTTCATTTGTCAAACCATGTAGCTACACCAGGGAAGTAAAAGGGACTTGGCTTTTAAATGGGACTGCATTTAATTGAGATTTTATGGTATTGAGTTTGCACCAGACAAAACATCACATCACGCCCCTTTAGTGTGTTGGAAATCTGTTCTGGGGAAAATGTATCAGTTGTTTGATTAGTAAGTTGGCTGGATCACCTTTCAAAGTGTATAACATAAGTGGTCAATCTGTTGAGAAAGGCACACCCTTTCCTTCCAATTCCTCCTATGACATTTAGAGGTCAGAGGTCAGCTAAAGCACTTGTGAAGCTTCAAGGTGTTTTGTGTTTTAGTTTGTATTTTTAAGCCAATTTGTCACAATAGTCATTGATCAAAAGTATTTTTTTGTAGAGAATAGAAAAGTCAATTTTTTATCTGCATATTCATGGGATCCACAGAAACATGCATCCACATCATTTGAAAAAGTGGTTTGGATGTTTTTAATATTGCTGAATTCCAGCATGCGCCTGGCAATTGTCTCTTTGGATTAAAGGATATTTGGAGCCTCAGGGGGTTAAATCTGTTCCTAATTACCCTATTAAAGTGTCCAAGGATGCGTTCTCATGTTTTATGGTACATATTTCTCTGCCTGTGTAAATGTCCTCAGGGAGTTATTTTTGTATTTATGTATATTTTATTCCAGACATCTCACACATTCCTTTTTACTTCATCAATAGAAGAAGGGCTTTTTTTTCAAAAAGTTTTCATGGATTATGTGCTACTCAGTATAAAAGAAAATTGCCAATGCTAGTGGAAAACCTTTTTTGTTAAAAATGTGGATCTTTTGGTAACGAAAGCAAAACAGATGTTTTAAACTTGATAGTTTTCATATTGAAGCATTTAGAGGAGCTTTGTGAGTCAAACAATGTCAAAGTATGAAGATCACCAAATATGGACATACAAGGTTTCCACTCAGCAATATAGATTAATTGTTGCATTCAATAAACATGTTATAATCCAACCCCCTCTCCCTCAACCCCTAACCCCTGCATATGTACAAGAAATCAGCAGTAATAGCAGCATTTTGGGGAATGTATGCACAAGGTTCCCACAAGGAAGAGAAATATGTGAAACAAAACCCCTATGGTTTATGGTTCTGCATTGATTGAGATCTTTTCATTAAAACGGTCAATTATGACTGTAAGAAATACATTGCTAGATAAATTGAGTAACAACCTTAACAACATTTAGTTAGGATCTGTAACTTAACAAACAACGTTTTTATTAAAGTAAATGTAAGGTACATGTAAATGATCATTTTACATTTTTATGCAATTAACCAACTAATTAAGATTAACTACTGAAATGATGACACTCTGGTAACACTCTTAAGAGGCCACAAAGCCTTATTTGAGTGGCAGCAGTTAATACAGCAACTAGCAATCTTGTGAACATTGCTTCAGGAATCCTAAATTAATTTTCAAGAGTTTAAAACATATGAAAGGAGGGAAATGTTTGTCATTTGAAGTACTGGTATAGACAGTGCAGGAGGCTTACAAGAAGCAAATTTATGAGATTGATAAAATTCTGCCGATGTGCAGAAAAACGAGAGGGGTAACACTTTGTGAATTTGTTTTGATTAATTCATTTGCTGAAACTTAGGCATATCTAATCATAGGGACAGAGGAGTAAACATGTTAAAAGCCTGTCATAAATGATGGTTGGCTTTTACAGTCTGCCCTGGGTCTGTTGAAATATGTAAATAACAGGCTTGTCAGAATATTCTGTCCCACCTCTTTGAGCAGATGCTTTGTAAATCTCTGTTTAGAGACGGGGGCCAAAGAGGAGGGTTTTGAGGAAAAGGAGAGCTATTTTGATTGCTCACAACTAATCTCTCTTATATTTGCTGTCTAGTACCTTCAGCTCCACATTTATGCTCTTCCCTTAGACTGTTTAAAGAGAAGAAGAAACGTCGACTTGCTTGTTTGGAGATATAAACAAATGACACCAAAGATTTGTCTTACATGTATCCAAAAGCTCTTTTTTTACAGCTAATCCCAGTTTTCTATAGGCCTAGCTTGGTTAGTGCACACTTTTTGGGGTCATTCTAACCAAATCAGGTACTGTCATGTGGGTAATCTGTTAAGGCTTTTGCTGTTTGGACCAAAGGGAGTTCTGAAAAAGAAAAAAAAAAGCATTGACCCTGTGGCAAAGAGATAAAGCAGAGTTGACATTTGGAGAAACACAACCAGATGTAATGTTGTGGTGGCCAATCAGATGCCGGGGCACATCAGCAATCTGACTGACTGGAATTCAACAACTTGCCACAAGAAAATACAAAGAAGTTAATAGCATTTGCAGATGTGTTGACACTTTTCCATTCCACCTGATTTGATCCAAAACAGCCCCTAAAGAGCCAGTAAAACTCAAATAAATGAACTTGATCCTTTTTTTTTTTTAGAAGATAGCCATCGTTTGAACTCAGTTGGAGATTGACTTACCTATTTCCAAACTGCCCTTTATAGTGAGGGCTCTCCATAATGGTTAGACAGCATCAGAGGCAGTAAAGTGGAAACCCTGTTGCAGGCATAAGTCATACCTTCTGACAATCCTGAACGTGTCACACAGTTTTAATGCCAGAAAGACTTTAAACTTGTTCTACATATATATCTATGTTATGATCACAGTGATGGAACCTGTGTAACCAAAGTAATCACAGCTGTACATGATTGGTATTTCAGAGGAACTCTACTTTCTTTATGGATCTTGGTGCTGCAGTCTCAAAAGGGCTTACAATCCAGCTGAGGTTTTCATTCATATTTGATAAATAAGTTTAAAACATGGTCAAAGCATCCATATAGATTCACAGTACAACAGCAAGATTTGGGAAGAGAAGAAATCAGAGGCTGTTTCATAGTCCAAAAGTAGTTAATTTGAAATATATTGTCCTCTTCACATCAATATCAAAGCCAGATTAATCAGGATTTTTTCATGGGCTACGTTTCCACATCCTGCAGACGCAAAGTAATGCTATTACTTATTTGGAGACAAGTTTATAACCAGACGTTGAATGCAAGTTTATGTCCAAACAAGCCAGCCTGTGCCATAAAGAGGAGATTATTAATTACTAGAGTCCTACCTCTGAATGACATGCTTAGCAACAGCCACCTCAACCTCTTCAGTCTGCCCAGAATGAACTGTAAATCTCCATCCTGGTTTTTCTTTAAAAAAAATTCATCAATCTCTTCTCTATATGAAAACCATAAAAACCTAAAAGTCTCTCTAAAAGAATGATCCACTAGAGCTGTATTAAAATGCCAGTAAGTGCTGGAGGACTTCACATTCTGGATATAAAAGCAGCACTGAACCAGAGAGTGATCAGACACACCCACAGGAACAATGCAATGGCTTTTAAACACACTGAAACGACATTTAAAACAGTAAAAATGGACCAGTCTGGCTAGTGACAGTGAGTTGTCTCTACAGTGAGCCCAGTTGAACTGTCTGTTCCTGCTGTTAAAACCCCTCTACATCATCTTTTAACTCATGAGTCTCAGTGGGGCATCTGAGCAGATGAGACAGAACTAGGCTCACTGTCCAGTGTAGCTATGATGATACTAATGATTTTAGGACCCAATAGCAGACACCAAAACTGGGCACAGTTTTAAAGTAATTTATTAAGAATGGTGAAGGAGATGGGTAGAAGGTAAAAAGAATGAGGGGAGCTAATGAGGGAAAAGTGGTGGAGCTCTGGCGACGACTTATGGAAAGGCCTGCATATCGGAAGGCACGAGAAGAGTTGACACGCTGGTAGGCATGTGGTGAGGGTGAACAGCAAAGATGTTCAATGAGAGCAGGAAGTGGACAAGTTGGGCGTGTAACTGGCGAGTGGGGATCCATAGCGTAGGGAGGAGGTAGACTGTAGAAGTCAGGTGTCTTGCGGTGACAGCAGGTGAGTGCTGAGGCCGGGCAGTCATGTGGCTGCTGCACTGGAGCTCATGACTGGAGATAACTGCAGATAGGCAAAGAAGGAAACACATGTAAATTCACGACAGCCTCAACAAGTACACATACACTAGAAATAACTTACAATATAAATGCTCAGGCAAGGAGCCAAACTACCGCTGGTGGAGTGCAACAATCTGGTGACATGTGCAAAACTGTCCAGTAGAGCCGATGAAGATGAGACACGGGTGTGTTAATCAGTGCTTCAGCCATCAGGCAGCCCCACCCAGCCTCTGTCAAAAATAACACAGCACCAAAGAAACACAGCCCCCCAAGTCCACAGAAGCACATAAGAAACCACAAACCACCACAGCAGTATCTGCAGTGCAGTAAAATCTAGCCTCAAGGAATAAATAATCATTAGTACAATCACCTATTACATAGGAAAGAACGTTTAAAAAATGTTTCCTGTCCATGCTTAAAACCTAAGCATAAAAAAACACAAAGACCAATTGTACATTTTCATAAGGTGCCTTAACCATTAAAATATGTTCAGCCATGATGTGGTGCAGCTCCACAGAGGGAGGACTGAAAGCTCTGGAAAAGGGGGTTTCCCACCCCAGCACTATTAGACTGTTTGTGGCTGAAGAAAATCCACCTCCCTTGCCACACCCTCCTCCAGTCCCCCTCATTTCACTGTGTCTCTTGGAGAAACAGCACATCCAGTTTCTTCAGTTCAAAGAGCTCAAACAAAGAGGCTCTCTTTGCATCATTGTGTGTGACGTTAATATTAACGGTCCTAATTCTAATGACCACCATGATAGAAGTGAACATAAAAAACACAGCTCTAACAGAGACAATGACAGTAAGTAAAATGCACAGTCATGAATTTAATCATCATCTTCAATGAGTGCAGCTCTGGCTGTGCAGTCACCATTTTCTTGAGTCTGCAAGCCTCCTCATCAAAACATTTTACTTTCTGAACTGAGTCACAGATCTAATGAAACCATTTAGATCAGGGAAAAACTGCTCAGGCCAGTGATCCTTAGTCTGTGCTAAGAAGCCTCTAATTTTCTCTGCAGAATAGAAGGTCATGTTCCCCTGAGAGGCAGTCAGCTTAGCCTCCTCTTCTTTATTGTAGAGACTCCTCAGAGTCCTCCTGGCTTACCTCCGTTCTGCTCTTTATCGGCAGAGTTCTTCCTCTTACTGGTTTTTATGCTTGGAAATCTTTGATCAAACACATCCTTTATTAGAGCATCATTTAAAATGTTATCACTGTTACTGATCACTTTTTTTTCTTGTCTTTTTCTCCATTAATTCCTTTTTCATTGATTTTTTAAAATGTTCATTCATGACAACGGCCTGATTTTTTTACTTTTCCATTCTGTTTATTAAATATTGCATTATTTTTCCACACTAATCATACTACCTAATGATTTGCCTAGTGTGGGTAAAAGACTTATCAACAAAGAACAATTCTCTGCAGAGAATGATTCTTTGTTCATTTTTGGAATTTCACACAGTTTAAGAAGTTTACACCTCCACACCTTAGGGATTTGCCCTGTCTCGATCTACCTATTGTACAAATACCTCAAGGGTAGAGCAATCTGAGGAACAGCATACCTTAATAACATATTATCCATTAAATCATAACATGTAGCTTTTCTATGCAGAAGTGTGTCTAGCAATTGCATAAGCTCTTCGGTTGTTACCAAAGATAGAGAAAATGAACACATTTTGTTTTACTTTATATTGTTGTCAATCAGATTAGTGAGGGATTCTTTGGGATTGGAAGAATCAATCAATTTTCTTAATCCAATGATCTTGCTTTCGTAATAATTGGCATAGTGACTGGCAGTATCAGCAGGCTTTGTGATCATTCTTCCATTCTTTTCAACAATTGTATTGTGCAATATTTGATATTGAAGATTTTGCAATATTTGTTCCCAGCAAGCCTCTAATTATATTCCATGTCTTTTTAGGGTCACTTCCACACTCCATGAATCTCTTTCTATAGAATGAAACCTTCTTTTGAAATTCAGTTTCAATGCATAATTGCATCATTTCCTATGGTGCTGTTGGTCAGACTCCAGTTTTGTTTTTAAGAATACAGTTTTTGCCTCATTTCCCTACATAAATATTAAGTGAAGTTCCTCATCTATCCAAGGAGCAAAATTGCTCCTAGATAAAAATAAAAACCTTAGTCTGAAGCCCTTAGCGCGCAACCTTTAATTTGCTAAGTACATTCATGCTTCAAAATGGCTGATCCCCCATTTTTATTTCTGTTGCATTTATTCTGAGAGCCTTCTCATGTAACCCTCAAAATTTAAAAAAAAATTGTTAAAATCATGCATTGATGTAGAAAAACTGTATCTATGCAAAAAATGTGATACATAAAATTAAATCTTGAAATCTCTCTTTGGATCACAAGGAAGAGTTTAAACTACCAGCTATTTAGACTTTCTACCAGGCCTCCATAGCTCAACAAAAAAAAAAAAAATATTAGACTCATTTTAACAAATTCATTGTTGTTTTTCATTGTCATTTGATTGATAATGTGTCATCACTTTTATGTACTCTACACTTAGGAACCTTATTAAAATTAAAAAACAAAAATGGAGATAGCTATGATTCAGAGAAAAATTTACTTTTTGTATCGAAACAACATTAACATCAAACACAACCATACGAAAAATAGTTTGTACCCATGCGATGAACTCATTGACCTGCAAACAATGGTGTGTTTTGTTTTCTCTTATGATAGTGTCAAGGAACGTGGCTCAGAGTTGGAAGGACTCAACTGCAAGACTCAGCTCGGTTGAACAGCAAAGACAGGTTTATTTCAGGCAATGGTCGGTACACGGGAAGTCAGACAATCCAAGCAAAGGTATCCAAAAAACGTGAGGCAAAAGGCAAGGTCGAAAAAACAAGCA
>JAQMCX010000591.1:0-10621 GCA_029814765.1 Acanthurus leucopareius | reverse complement strand
GGCCGCTATTGTTCTTAGTTTTGCTGAGTCATGCAGGTTTGTCTTTGTTTGAGACATGGTCGAGGTCCCAACAGTGTTTTAAACTGTAACTCGCCGTCACTTCCCCCACTGACTTTCCAAAGGTCCACCTTCTGTAACTTCTGTCAACCATCAACTGCAAAAGTCTAAAACCTGATTCCAAATATATTTTGACGGCCGTTAACTCACCTGGGTGGCTCTTCCAGTAAGCTTAGGTGTTTAGGTGTGTGTGTGTTTGTGTTTGTGTGTTTGTGTGTTTGTGTAGGCCACAACCACAAAAATAGAAAGTGTGCCAGGCAATGTTGATTTCATGTCAGGCAGCTATAAAAAAAGGATTCTTTTGATTCTTTGTGATGAGCAGAAAACCCGTGGTGGGAAACCTTATATTTTAGCAGATTTCGGTGAGGCTGCGTTGCCAAATTAGCTTCATGGGAAACTTCTGCAATTTTCAATCAGATGTGTATCGTTAGACTGTATGAGGGATATGCAAATGAAGAATGTCTGCACCCAGAGTTCCTGTTCATTTGCTGGTAAAAGACTTTTATTCAAAGTAGTTCTTCAATCACAGATTGCACTTTTGAGTTTATGTCTGGCGGCACAGACTCAAAGAGGAGGAGCTAACCAAACCACTCAAAAGGTCGGGTTCAACCTATGAGTCTGTGATTCTGTTAGTGCATGGATTTCTCCCCTTCATCTGTCTCCAGAAACATGTTTTGTTGTACTGTTTCGTTATAGTTTGAAAATGTTTGTTAGCAGGTTGTCGTTTCTGAGAGCCTCAAGCAAACGCCACCAGACCACCAGCATGAGCCCTGATTGGTCTGCAGGTCTGGTTTCCATCTTTTCTCAATGATAAAAGAACCTTGAATCTTAACAGGTCGTGTTTTTGTGCAAGGGATCTAATTTTTTTTTCAAGTGAGAGTGGAAGTAGCTACCTAGCTTCTCACACCTGTCATCAGGTGACATGAGAGCATCAAAGTATGTACAGGGACGAGCTCAGCCAAATGAGCAGATCAAATACAAGACTTCAGTGTAAAAACAAAGTAAATGGTGATTTTTCTCTTGTAGAGTTGCATGACATTATTTCCAGTTTTCATCTGTAGTGTTGATGGATATCAGTGAAAAAACTACTTGGTTACTGTGAAGGAACCTTTTCTTCCCTCCAATGAAGGCTAAATGTAACATATGCTTAGTTCACTGTCAGGGTCAAAATAGAATAAACTCTCCTCCCTTCAGCACAGTTCATTCTCCGTCCTTTACAAGAGAAGGATAACAGCAGCTGTACTGATAAAACTTGGCTCTTATCTCGCCAACTGAGGCCGCGAGATTTCTGAAAGAATGAATAAAAACAGACAGAGAGGCGCCTGTTACGAGCGTTTTACATGTACAGATAAGACACAGGTCACCTGATCTGGACACATAGTGAGTCTTGTGGGTCTAATGAAGGTAAAATACTCCTATAGCAGGACGTGACCTTCAGAATGACCTTGGAACAACAGAGTCTTCACACCTTTACGGCTTTTGGCATCCTGCTTGAGCCTGGACAAACTCCACTGCCTGAGTCGTCCCTGAACATTCATCCTCTGCAAGTTAACGTTTGCAACTTTGCATGAGATTTTCCTTCAGGAAACATTCAGGGTTTGGGTTCAAACTGCTGATCACACAAACCAGGTGCTACCAGCATGTGCCTAAGCTAAACCATGAAACACACACTGATATACTCACATGTTATGAACAGTTTTCAACATGTTTTAGTCTCAGTTCAATTTAGAATCAGGAATAAAAACTTTATACAACATTTTTTTTGTGGCTGGAGGGTTGGCTGTTCAGCACATATTGGGATCTGACGATGTGATGCACCATGAAGTTCTGTCTTCAGCTCTTCCTTTAATCCCTTTCAGCTTGTTCTTTTAAGAGCCTTTTTCCACTCGTGTCTCTGCATGTCAGTTCTTTATTCATCTTAATCACAAAGTTGTCAGACCTTTTGCTTTCTGTTTGAATCGCCTCTGACCTCTGTTCACACTCTGGTTCAAACAACACCAACTTTATTTATAAAACTGACTGGGGATGAACTGAGTCATTGTCCGAAACTGAAACTGAAATAAGAAGTTAAAAAATGCTGAAACAAACTGAAAAATACACTTTCATAAAAATGTGAACTAAACCAGCAAACACTCTAAAAAGTAAATAAACTGAAAGGAATCTAAAAGTTAAACTTTAAAACTCATCAACAATTTTGAAACAATAATAATCTTTTTGAAACAGCAATAAAGCTAAATGCTTTTCTGTCAACAGCGTCTCTGTCTTTAATTAGGAATGAACTCCCCAAACACACACACACACACACACCCAAACTGACACAAACACACACACACACTGACACACACATACACACGTTACAACTGTAAGTGAGACAGTTGATCTGTGCTGTTGCTGGACCCTCGGCCCACCTCTTGACCATGAGACTGAAACTGTATCAGAGTCACGTGGTTTCCAGGACGAATTCACATGTCAGTGTATTTATCAGAACTATTGATTATGAGAAGGCAGAAGTTATCTGTAAAGTTGCAGTAACTTTAAAGTTACTTTTAATGAGAGACACCGTTTATTAATGAAGCTATGTGTTAACAAATTCTGAAATTAAATTATTTCAAAAGTAAAACGTGTTTCCGCCGTCAGTTCTTCTCTGAATTCGTTTTGCAAAGAAAATGTTTTCAGTTTGTCTAGTTTTTTTTTCATTTTTTCCCCATTAAGTTTCACTTTAAAATATTGTTTCTCAACTTGTCTTCGTTTTAGTTTGGTTTGGTTTCTAATTTTAAACTCCAAAGTACTCAGTTACTTCCCACTGCTTCAGAAAACAGTTAAAAAGACATTTAAAGGAAATTAGATTTATTTCTGATTGATCACAAAGTTCAAACGGACATTAAGTTCCTGTTGAAGGCTGATCAGAAGCTAGAAAGTTTACACACATTTACGTGTTCAACCTTTTAATTGCATTAAAACGAAACTGGAGTCCTCACCGGCCTCTGAGGGTCTTCAGTCCGGTACCGGCAGGATAATCACAGACCGTTCACCGACACCAGCGGCTGTCCGGTCGAGCGAAGTCCCGCTTGGTGGCTCTGTCAGCAGCGGAGCGGCGGCTCCTGTCCGCCACCGGCTGATTCAGTCTTCAGTGACAAAAATCGACTCTGTGTCTCCACATAACGACCAGCTGACGTCAGCCCGCCGGTTACACCGCGAACATCGACAGTTTCACAGGTAAATGTCAGACTTTTGCGGTTTGCGTCTAAATCAAAGTGAGGACAGGCTGCGCGAACAAGTTTCACATTCCCTCAGCTGGAGTTTGGATGAAACGAGCGGCCCCGCGAAGCCCACAGAAATCGAAACTACGCTTGGAATGAATCAGCACCGAAGATCCGGCCAGAAGAGGCTCCAACACCGGCTGACGGACAGCTTAGCGGCAGGAAATAGTGAAAAGCGACGCGCGACCCGCTGAAATTCAGAGTTTCAGTTCTCGCCAATCAGCAGCAGCAACCAATCAGAGATCAGGACGTGGTTTTTTTCCCCACAGCAACGGTTGTCCTTAAAGTTCCTGTTCAGTTTCAGTTTCGAGTTGACCAGGATGAAAGAGAAACTGATGTTTATTCTTTGTTTGTTTGTTTTGGTCACAGCAAAAGCAAAACAATAACCTCAAAGGAAAAACAAACAACATAAAAAACAAAAACAGGGTTCAAACAGTGAGTTTTTTTCACAAAAAGAGACACACATAAGCAAACAACAACAATAAAATAAACTGCTCAGACTTGGACGATTATTCAGCAAAACACACAAGCATACACACATAAGGACGATTTCAGCTCAGTGAATGAATCAGTAATGATAATAAATTTAAGAAGTTTAAAACAGAAATTTGTTTATTTTCAGTCAAAACATCAAAACTTGTGATTATGTCTTCTTCTTCTTCATGGCTGCTGCATCGGTTCCTGCATGTTGAAGTTCAGCAGGTGAATTTCTGTCTGACTTCACCGTCAGCCTGAGAGGCTAAACTCAGAGTGTAAAATACAGGTGCAGGACTCACCTGGACTCACTTCAGTGCGACACACATCCTCTCTTATTCATGTGTTTGGCCCCACCTGCTCCTGCAGGTCAAACACCTTTTTCATCAACATTGAATGCTTTTGTTTTGAAACTGCACTGAGAGAGAAAACAGTGACAGTCTGGAAGATTTTCACTTCCTGTGTTGAGAAAAATGTGAAGGATCAGTGATGTGATTGCAGAGTGTCCAGTTTATTAGGAACAGCGGCTCAGTCCTACAGACGGATGTTTGTTTTTATTCTTCACTCATCAACTTTAACAGCAGTTTAGAATTTAACACAAAGAGTCAAATCACAGCTCAGAGCGTCTGAGGTCAACTGGTCTCAACAAAGAAACATCTAGTTTCTGTTTCTTCTGTCACTTGTCATCTGTTTCATTGATACTAATTTAACATCTGTTTTAAAATTATTCTGTGAAACTTAGTGTTTTTGTCTGTAATGACGAGAGTTCACTGTATTAGCCTTTATCTTCTTGATCAAAGATGTTTGTTCTTTGTTAAAGTTAATCAATAAACATTAGTTTTTGTCCAAGAACCAACAGCAGGATCAGGATCAGATGTTACCTGCTGGACTGGTCCTGGAAAGCTCTGCTGGATCACCTGCGTGTTCAGTTGTTCTTCCTTCAAACGAGGTGATCTCTTCAAACTCAGACTCCTTCCCTCTGTCGCTGGTCTCTGGGTCAGGACCAGATTCCACCTCTGAGTCCTAGACCCTGGTCTGGCTCTGGTCCCCCTCGGTGTCGGCACCAGCAGCAGCGGGAGAGGTGGAGGATTCAGAGAGGTTTTGGGTCTGTGGAGCCTCTATCAGTCTCTGCTGCCCCTGGTTCAGGTCTCGTTTTAACAGGTGGATCTGTGGGGATCTGGATCATCTCTGGTGGCTCTGCAGGCTTCTCTGATTGGCCAGATACAGACTAGTCGAGCTCGTCCACAGCCAATGTCCTCTGGAGGATCACAGGGGAAAGTCCACCTCAGTCCAGCTGAGTCCTCACCTTGGACTCTGCTGCCCCTCTCTGCTCGCGCTCGGCTCTTCCTCAGGTTGTAGGCCTTTCTGATCTCTGCCAGCAGGTTGTCGATGCAGCCTTCATCCTGGTTGGACACGTCAGTCCTGACTGGAGACAAAAACATCTGTCAGTCCAGATGTTGTCAGCGAGACTGAGACATGAACATTTTTCTTTATCAGAACAGGATTTAAATTTCTTTCTCAAAGTCATCTGCAGATTCCCAAAAACACAGCACGTGATGCCTCACTGAGGGTCACATGACCCTGAACCTGCTGAGGTCAGAGATCAGTAACAGTCTCTGCTGACTCCATTTTAGGCGGAGGTTTAAAGGTGGAATCACATAGTCTGACTCACTGATCTTGGAGGTGTCTGCTTTGTGTTTTCTCTCCTCCTCCAGCTGTTTCCTCCTCATCTCCAGCTGCTGGCGTCTCTTGTTCTCCTGAAGGACAAAATCTTCATCAGTAACATCCCAAACATGATGATGCTGATAATTGGTCAATCTGTCAACGTGGGCAACTTTCAGATTATCTTGAATTGTTGCTGACTGCCCTTTACTGTGATTGGCTGCTGACCATGCAGGCCTGTGATTTGCTGCTGACCTTAAGGGCTCTGAGGAACACCCCTCTGAAGGTCTTGATGGTGTTGAAAAGTTCTTTGATGGAGAAGCTGCTGCTGTCCTCACACAGGTAGTTGGACAGATCCTTCCTCTTGTCCCCCACTGAGGACAACAGCTGCTGTAGCTGCTCACACGACCGCATGCTCTCCTGAAAACACCACAGAAGAAGAAACACAGAGCAGGCAGATACACTCCAACACTTCATTATTTGTCATTTTGTTATTTTGTGAGTTGTGAAAATCTGATTTCTTTGGTGTAAAATAAAAAACCAATGAAGATGATTAATCCTCCAGCAGGGGACACAGTCTGGTCTGCAACACCTGTATGGGGGACAGGTACTGTTCCTTTAGATTGTCAGAGGAAGAAGACACTTTCCTCTCAGAGTTTTTCAGCTGTTTGATCAGATTGTTGCATTCAGACTGAATGGACTCCAGATTCAACCTGCAGACACAAAAACACCCAACATCTGTCCAACATTTGTGTGACATCTGGTTCATCAGGAAATTTAATCAAACAATCCCCATTTATTGACAAAAAACCTGAGATCCTAATTTTTTTTTCTAGAAAACAAACTTTCAGGATATTTGAGAAATTTTTTGCTCACAGCTACCTTCAGATTTTTCAGTCTTTAGGTTTTAAGAAACTAAATCCTGATTTTAAGTCCCGCAGGAGTCAGAAACATCAAACAGTTCAGTTATGCTGCTGTTTTTTCTTCATTTTGTCACTAAATATAAAGAAGAAACAGACTCAATTTGAAGGAAAAATCTTTGAATTGACAAATTATGAAAAGTTGTTAAGTTATATAAATGTTCACAAAGTCTCTCTATGCACATGCATATGTAACCCCTGTTATTCTTACACCATTCAAGCAGACTAAAGAAACCACTCTACAACCTCTCTCGGGTTTGTGGTGTTTATTGAAGGTTCAGCTCTGTTAGAAAGCACAATGTGGTTGGTGGTGATCTCCAGACATACAGCTCCTGCCCCTACATATTAGAATAGGCACAATAAATACACTTAACAATCCCTGTTTTATCTTAACTTATCTTTAACTTAAGACAATAGTGCACGGTCTGCAGCAGCTAACACTTACACCAGCTAACAAATCTAGCAGCTACAGTAGCCCCATTCAACCAAAGCAGCAGAGATAACAAACAAATAACTCTTAATAATAATAATAACAAAACATGACAAAACTCCTCCTGTTACTTAACACACATCCTGGAAGTGGAGCCTGCAGTCTCAGCAGCCTGATGTTAAGATCGGCTAGACTGAGCTGGAGTCATTTGCTGGGCTGAGGTCAACTGTTCAGGTGACAGAACGTGGCCCAACAGTTGTTCCACCTCAGCCAGTCTGGCAGCCCTCACTGCCCGAGGCATGAAACTGCAGTTCATGCAGGGATCTTCTGAAAGACCCTCCCGAGTGTATAAACACTCAACCTGTGCATGCGCAAGATGGATACATTCAGTGCTTGAAGGACCGCCTCTGGCAGTCAGTAAGGATGAAATAAAGGAAGCCTTGCATCAATAAACAGAAGATATTAAAATAAATTTTGCCAAACTTCAAACATAATAAAAACAACTATAATAACCCTGTTACACATATGCATATGTACATACTCTGGAAGGCTCGGTCCAACAGCTCAGCTTTGGGCTTCAATGTCTCCAGCAGACAGCTGCTCTCCTCACACAGCAACATAGACTCTATCCTCAGAGACTAGCTACAACAAACACGCACACATGCACACACACGCACACACACTCACACCCACACACACAGACTTAGCTTAGGATAATCAGATGTTTTCCTGTCCTCACAAACTGTATTATATTCCTCACTCTGACAAAATTCTCCAAGAATGTTGACAGAAATAAAATAAAATGCAACATTTAAAATGACCCATCTTTTGATTGAGGCTGCAACAATCAGTCGATTGATTGATTTGTTGTCAGATACTAAAATAATTACTGTCTGTTTTCAATAACTGCTAGAAAAATTTCTAAGTTCAAAGTTGTCAGATGATCAGATGTGATTAGTTTCAGGTTTCTTTGGTCCTCAATAAAAATAAACTGAATGTTTTTTAAAAAATCTGGTTATTAACCAAACAAAAGAACTGAGAACATATTCTATATATTTTTACATGTTCTGGACAAAACAAACAATCATATAAACCACAAAAGGAAGAGAGAGACAGGTGTGAGCCAGGTGTAGGACAGGTGCTTTAGTGTCTCCATGGCCTCTGACCTCATGTTTCTCTGGCAGCAGTTTGATCAGTTGTTTCAGGACCTCCACATCCAACCTGGACCTGTCTCCACACTGGATCAGAGACACAAAGTCCTCATGGGAGCTGCAGGACAGACAGACAGGTGAAGGTCAAGTGAGACAGCAAGGCACAGGTAGAACATGTAGGACTGTTTATGGACGAGTCAGACAGAGGAGAGGGAGGCAAGTGCAGAGTCAGGATGAATAACAGGTGATGGATAGCTGAGGCAGTTGAATGACACGTGAAACAGAAAAAAGACCAAGTGAGACAGAAAAAGGGGGACAGGTATGTCCAAAAAAGAACAAGTCAAGAACAACTGTGACAGATATGTTTTTCAAGACAGGTAACCTACAGGTATGGCTAAAAGGAACAAGTGGAATCCAGGTAGAGGACAGGTGAAGACAAGATAAGACGGGTGGAACAAAAACAGACAGGTGAATAACAACCGAGGCAGGACAGATTAAGTGACAGGTGTCATCAGAAAAGCAGATGCAGCACAGGTGAAAAACAGGTTTCATCGATTAGACAAAAAAGGTAAATAATCAGAATCAGGTGAGACAGATAAAAGACAAAGAGGTAAAATAAAAGGACAGGTGAGACAGCTAATGGGTTGAATGCAGCACAAGTAGGACGGACAGGAAGCAAAGACTGATGACAGGTAAAGGTCAGACAGAAGGACAAGTAAAGTCAGAAGCAGCACAGGTGATGCAGGTAAGAGTCAGGTCAGGGAAATCTGGGATGAAATGGACAGATAAAAGAAGAAGAAGACGCAGGATGTTTGAGTTTCACCTCAGAAATCAGCCTCACTTCAGAATTATGTTTTTTTTAAATGTGCAACATGAAGTTCCTGAGATACTAGAAACGCATATTTATCTGACTTTGGCGCCTCCTCATGGTGGACGTGAGTCATTTCTTGTGGTTTATATGGTTTCCCCTTGTAACAATTTACACCTTTCACATTGGTACCTTGATTGTTTCAGCCACATGTAGCTTAAAATGGAGGAAAAATACAGTACATTTTAAATGTAGGCTACATCTGCGACCCAACAGCCGCTTCAACACCTCCATCAGCAGGTCTAGACCCCGCAATTTCAGCAACTGCACCATCCAGGCCTGGTGGCTGGCCTCCAACCACCGCCGCAAACCAGAGTAGTTCACCACTGTGGGAACCTGAAGGTGACACAAAAAGGTCAGAGTTTCATTCCACTCAGAAAAATGTTTTCCAGCAGATTTTCAAGGACCAACAGTCTTTGTGGCCTTCTGACTTTTCAGCTCCTTCATCTTGTGAACTTTAAAAGAGGCAAAAACTTCAAGTCCCTTCAAAAATATGACATTCAAACCCAGAACTTACTTGAAGTAATTCATAAATGGACCATCTTAATAAAAAAACAAACAACTAGGACAAAAGGACAAAATGCCATGGGCTAGCAATCCATGGTAGCAGTGGCGAGGCCTCACAGCTTTGCTACAGCCAGCATGAGCTACATCTAACATAAGGAAAATACCCCAAGGGTCAGCGAGAGCAGGGGTGGAAGATGACTCACAGGCAGATTATATGGAAACAGACACTGGAACGGACATGACTATGAGTTGGATATGCAACTCAGTGAAGGATAGGGGCACGGACCTATTCTCCAGGACTAGAGCTGGGCAGAATAGTTCTCAGGGTGAAGTGAGCGTAGAGAATAAAAATGTTAGGATAGAGGGAAATAAGCTTCAGATTTGTCCTTGTGGCTGGCAGAAAATAATGTCCATTAGAGGCCTTAGAATGCATAAGAGAAGAAAGAGATGTGTCGTAAAGGAAAGGCAGTGTGGCCGCATGGATGGATACTTTTTAAGAAGTCAATCGAATACGTTGGATGTCCAGTGACAGGTAGCAAACCAAAGTTTGAAGGATATCAATAAGACAGCTACAGAGGTGGAGGAAGAGGCTATAAGAGGGGATGCAGCTGATACTGAGGTGAACAGGCCAGTCAGAGAGAAAAATATGGAGCAGAAAGCTAGAGTTAAATGGCCAAGGGCAAATAGCAACAAAGAATGGGAGTCAGTCAATAGAGATTTGTCAGTAATTTTAAGCAGACTAGGAGGAAACGCAAGTGATAGACTAGAGAAGATGGGAGATTTAATTTACTCCTATGGTGCAGAAAGATTTGGGGTGCAAGACAGAAAGAGTACAGTTAGTCAAGTCTAGACGGCAAAGAGAAATGGAGAAATTAGTTAAGGAAAGAAGACAATTAAGAAAGCAGTGGAAAAGAGCAACAGAGGAAGAGAGGGAGGGAATTAATGTGTTGCAGGAAGATTTGAGAGGTAGGCTGGCAGTACTTAGAAGGGCTAAATATCTTAGGAAAAAGAGAAAGAAGAGAGAATATGTGAGGACAGCGTTTTACAGGGACCCTTTCAAGTTTGTTAAAGGGTTGTTTAGCCAGGAAAAGGGAGGCCAGCTTAAGGCAAAAAAATTAGAGGTGGAAAAGTATCTAAGAAATACGTATTCAGATTTTGAGCAGAATAGAGTAGTAGGCCTTCCACCTGACATGCCACCAGCAGGAAAGATAGATTATGAGATGGATGTTAGACCACCAAGATGGAAGGAGGTTGAGGAGGTAGTCAGGCGTGCAAAGGCTTCTTCGGCCCCA
>JAQMCX010000590.1:0-10622 GCA_029814765.1 Acanthurus leucopareius | reverse complement strand
CTATCTATCTATCTATCTATCTATCTATCTATCTATCTATCTATCTATCTATCTATCTATCTATCTATCTATCTAAGATCAGTAAACTGCACCATCTACTTCCATCAATCCAACACTTTAGCTAATTGGCATTTAAAGGGGTAATAAAAAACACAGCTAAAAACTGCTGCAGCTCTGCTTTTAATGGGTTTAGACCACTGATGATGTCAAAGTTTGTGTTTTGCCTTTTCTTAAAAGGTTCAGTTCCACAATTTACAAGAAGATATTCTGATGTATTATACTGAGAATTGTTTTATATCTTATTAAGCCATTTACATCAGTGAGGGAAGACAATTGTCAACATTAGAAACACCACTCAACAACACATGAATTTAACACAAAGTCTGTTTAAGGGGCCGATACCTTTGTGAATCATTTTCAACATAAACTGAGCATTATAACCTTTCTAATGTTCTGATTTCTGGCAGTGTTGTTGTATTTGGCTGTATTAGTTTTAGCCTGTGTACCTAATAAACTGACAGCTGAATGCCTGAGAGACCTAATAAGGTGTCATTACAGGCCCCAAAACTTCCATCATCACCCTTAGCAACAGTGATTGCTACAAAAGAGCAAGTGTTTCAACATATACTGTTATGAGAAGGTTGCAGTATAACGGACTCACTGAAAGAATTGAAAAGCAACTGCTGGCATTTTTTTATATTGCAGCTTTTAAGAGAGGGCTGATGAAAGAAGTCCTCTTTGAGAAAAACAACTGAGTTATATAGAAGAACATAAGCTCTCTTTTGGCACAGACAGGATCTAGGCTCTTTTATGTTCCTCTGTCAGAACACCTTTATATGTAAGATCATTTTATTTAAACAGCAAATTGGTTTTTGTGATTACAAAATGTATTTTTCCTCAATATTGGATCTCTGTTCAATGTGTATACATTTTTTAAATTTAGTTTACAGGCATATACAGCTTCAGTCAGCCAGAAACAATGTAAGAGCCAAATACATCAGTATCAGTCATGGCAAAATCAGACTGTTGCTCCCCAGAATAAGTGTAACTATGGCAGATTAGTAGAGGTAGGATGGCTCTGCCAGGCATCATTTACCAGAGCGTGGAGGACAATTAGTGGATGAACTCAAAATACTAAACTGTACCATCTAATCCTACATTTGTATTTTGAGGTTGCTTTCGTTGAGGACTGAATCTCCCTGCTGGAGATTTCTCATGAACACAGATGTGTTGCCTTTGTGCTGGCCAGCAGATCTGTCCTGTCTTCATTATCATCACTTCAGTCACTTCAGGTGAGCTCGTGATTTAATTGTTTGTTTGAGTGATTGATTTCTAAGAAACAACTGCAATAGTTATGTTTAATGACATTTTTCTCTGTCAGTAGAAATGAGAAGCCAACTCTCTGATGTCACTATTTTATTTTACTTCATGGCCACCGTATCCATTTTAACTAACACTAACACCATGCACGTCTTTATACTGTATAGTACCTACCTGTTAATAAAACATCCATAATTGTCAAAATATGAGCCCAAATTGAAACTGCCTGTAATACCTGTGGATGATATCCCACAGCCTGAGTCCATCATCTCTGTAGTAGAAGTTTGGCAGGGCGTCCAGCCCACGTTCAGCAATGTCATCTGGTATACAGAGGGAGCTGTAGGTCAATGAAGACAGAGATCTCCTCAGGATTGTGAATGTACCCTCTCCACCAGAAGCTGAAAACTGGAGAAAAATAAAATATGTTACAGACAAATACAGATCATGACACTGAAAAAAAGGTACATAGTTGAGGTCATAGTTCACTGTGTGGTCTTTTTGTACCTGTGTGAAAACTCCATCCTCAGCTATCAGAAGGGCTCGAGCTAAGTAGTTGATCTGCAGAGTGTATCGAGTGTGAGGTATGAGGAGCTGGAGGGGAGAAAGGGAGCAAAGTCAGAAATAGTGATGCTTCTTTGTCATTAAATAGTGTAAAAATACTTACAGATACAATATATTCACACAAAACATTATTGCTTGTCAACTTTAGAAGGCAAAAAATCTAGCAAGCTGAACAGACTACAGAGCTACAGTAAGCCCAGTATTCTCCCTTCCTGTTACCTTGTACAGTGGATGCACCATGGGGATGTTGCGCAGCAGTGCCACTGCAAACACTTCAGCCAGCAGATGAGTGCGCAGCAGGTGAACGTTGAGCTGATGCTCACTGAAATCTGCACTTCTCACAAAAATCTTGGCCATCAACCAGTCGTACTCAGGATCAGCAGGGAAAAAGATGGGATTGTTGGGTGCTGGAGTCTGCTTCAGCTGCATTAGGAGGATAAAAGAAGTTATAGAAGGAGTTACCTATTTTCGTTGAATTCCCTTAAGTTCTAAGCACAGAGTCCTTGTCTGAACAGCATTCCTCTTTTCTTCAGTGCTTATGTGTCTAAATTTACACTACATGTCTTTGACAGAGGGGGGCAGGCTGCATTTGCAATTGAATACTTGGAATGTTGCTTTTTCTTTGAACCATATTTATTAGATTTAGTGGCATCTATCTGTAAAGTTGCAAATTTCATTCAACAGAATAACCCCACACTTACAAGTGTTAAGTAGAAACTTGAGTTTGTACAAAACTTGTAAAAACCACATAACAGCCTCTTTTGAGGGAGTGTTTAGTTTGTCCCCTCTGAGCTACTGTAGAAACATGGCCGTGCAACATGGTGGACCAAGTGGAAGTGGGAGAGAATTTTAAAAAGGCTCATTCTGAGGGAGTAAAAAAACACAGCTTTTAAGTTTCTCAGATGAATAAAGTCTAATGAAAACATGCTTGTGTATATAGTTTTCATATTTTACAAAGAGATCTCCCAAAATTGTATCCACTGAACCTTTAATAGGTCAATAAATTCACTTATCAAAGCATCGTTATGTGCTGTATCCTTTTAAAAAACAGGTCTGTGACCCATTTTGGGTCTGACAAAATAACTTTATGATCCGTTAAATATGAGTTTTAATCTCACCTGAATAGCAATTGGCATCAGCTTATCATCAGGAGTTTTGTGCAAAAGAACAAGGGGAGCCATCAAGTACTGCTTCTTCCCATTGATGATGTTTGCCTTAACTCCATCCAAACGCTTGTAGTCACACAGGTATATATTGCCTTTCTGTTTACAACAATGATGAGAATAAAATATGATTTGACACATGCATACAATGTGAGCATTGCACGTATTAAATGAACATGTAATGCAACATATGTTCACACTTTTAACATTTCATGGGCCAAAATTAATTAAGGTCACAACAATCACCTTCATTTCATCACTCAAAGTGCCCTGACCACGGAGGAAGACCATGTCATCTGTGACAGGAAAGTTACTGGGCAGAGCTGTACAACGTTGGATCAACATGGGGTTGACTCCGTTTAGAAACTGGTAGCCAAAGAAAGCATCCTCCCTCCAATGCTTCTGGACGTACTCTGGGAAAAGAACCGAGTTGTTCTTCATTAAGCCTGAAACTTGGGGCAGGATATCCTGGCCCCATCACTGTTATTAGCTGCACTGTGCACTGCATGTTGAACAAGAAGATTGGAAACAATGTGTTCCACAGAATTTAGAGTTGTAGACGAGCAGATGACGTGTCTTGTTTCAATGTCAGATGGTCTGTCAGAGTCTTGATTATATGCAGTTAAATACAGTTAGTAGTTTTCTCATGTGTGAGCCCCAGTTTTGTAAACTTCTACAGAACATTTACAGGGAACATTTAAAAAACCTAGGAAAACAACAGAAGGACTAGAGGAACAAAAAGTTATTTAAAATTAGTGTCAATGGGTTAGAATCAGCCTCAATATATGTGTATGTGATGAAAGATTTAAAGATACAAAGGAGGTGATAATAATATAGAGAGATGGCAAGAAAGACTGTTCAAAGGTAGCAAAATGAAAATACAAGCCATAAAATTGGATGTTAGAAAAAAAAGAAAGAAGGCAGATACTAATATGACAAAGTCAAAGTAGAAACTGTGAAATTTATGTTAAAAAAATAATGTAAGAGTAACAGCAGATTAAAAAACAGTAAAGGATGTTGGAGATAAGTTAAGAGGTGCCTTGACAAAACCACTGGGCAGCCTCAGACTGAACTGAAAGCAGAAAAGAGATGGCTCTTAAAGTGAGTCAGTGATGTATGCTACTGGTAATCTATTTAAGACTTTCAAACTGAGTAGTAAGATTTTATAATAGCAACTAATTCTGTATTTTACTGGTGAGTAGTGCAGACAAGCCAGAACAGGTGGTGTGTTTTCTTTTCTTTGTTTTAGTTTCAAGTCTAGCAGCTGCATTTGGAGTCAGAGAAGTGAAAAATGGGTTAATATCATATACAGTGAATCACAATAAAAAGGCCAAAAGGTTTAGATACAAACACATTTCCTTGTGTTCTTTTTTTCCTGATTAACAATCTGAGTAACAAAGCCAACGGACTTTCAGCATTTAGTCATATCTACCAGGAATTTCAATAATATTTATTTGGTAGTGTAATGGAATACATCTGTCTGTATCCAGCTAAATGCATATTATCATGCAGTATCGAGTATTTCAATAAACTACCATGCTAGCGCAGTACCTGATATGTCAGTTCGTTTACAGCAGAATACTCTATCGATGCTATCTATGTCAGTCCACCTCTCCTTGAGGTCAGCCAGCCCCTTCAGCTGCAGCTCAGTCAGCCTAGAATATTAAAGCAAGGACTCATTTTAGTACATCACCTTAAATATTTTCATTTGAAAGTACATTGCAAAAAAAAAAAAAAAAAAGGATTAATATCTGACAGAATGTGATGTGCTCACGCTGTTAATCCCGTGAATTCAAACTCTGTTTTCTTGGTGAAGGAGAAACGGACCTCACAAGGCAGAGAGGAAGGGCCGTCTGTTTTCATGTTGTGCGGTATTCCCTCTGCATATGCATCCCAGCTGGGAAAAACATTGCACACAGGAGAGTGGTGAGCAATTTGAAAAGTCTGGACACCAGTTTAGTTTCACTTGTAATCCAGAGTGCGCAAGCATAACATGAATCTAGGTTATTCAATAATGGCATATTGCAACACGATAGTAAATATCATCACCAAATCATTTTATGTATTTTCAACCAAAGAGTTTTGGGGTACATAAGCTTAAATGAATACATGTGAGCGCTCACCAATAGTCTTTCTCTCGCTGGCTCAGCTCCTGCTCTCGACTGTACCTGCCCAGATGATGGACATCATCAAGGACTCTGAGAGCTTAAAGAAAGAACCACAACAAGTTTGAAAAATGATTGACATATACTACTAATCCAGTCAGCTTATACTGAAGCTTACAGAGTTTGTCCTCCTTCTCTTTTGTTTTCTTTTGCCAATGAGCAGCACAAACCTGTTCCCTCTCTGAAGCGTTGCACCTCGCTGTCAGTGATCCAGCGGTAGATGGGAAAGGTGTAGTTGTGTCCCTCAGGGGATTTCACTTCAACCTTGGAAGGGAACCAGTGGTCGTCTGGGAACAGTGGAAGACGCTGCTTGTCCAGCTCTACCAGAATCAGCTTTCCAATGGATTTCGAGCAGGACACAGTAAAGTCAGACACCTGGAGTGATGATGAGATAAAGATTAAGTATTTTTAATGACCAAGAGTTGAGATGCAATAACCAGATAATATGCATAAAGTGAATAAATGTAACAGAAATATATATATATATATATAGTGCTGTCAAAGTAAATGCGTTAATTTTGCAGATTAATTTGCAGATTAATTTAAAACATTTAACGCATTTAAAAAAAATAACGTAATTAACGTTGTTTTGTTTACTTCCGGTGGCGCCTGATCCATAACCTTTGGTGACGTGTGCAGGCCAATGGTGCAGGCACACCAGGTAACCCGAGCCATCCTGACTAAAGCACAGTATATGGCGCAAAGATGGATAACGACGAACTTTTAGGCGGAAAGTTTCATTTTAAAAAGTTGCCCGACGGCTTGTTGGAGAAAATCAAAGTAATCTACACAGCTTGCAAAGCCACATTTAATTACAACAGAAGTAATTCGTCTGTGGCGTATCACCTCAAAACAAAACACCCTTCTGAAATTACCTCCACGGGGCCCCGCAAGTCTACACTACAGGAGTGTGGCACTCGTGGGCGAACAACGTAACATGTAAGTGAAAAGTTAACCCCATTGTGCCAAATGTGTATTTCAAAGAAGAGAAACTGTGTTCAAAGTTCAAATAAAGCCATTAAAATATCCTTTTAATTTAAATATACTTTCTTTGTGTTGATCCTACATTAATTTCAGGATTTTTCAGGAATAAATATCCGCGGTAGTCTTAAGTAGAAAAATTCGATTAATCACAGAGTAGTTCTGCGGTTAATTAGTTAATTTTTTTAATCGATTGACAGCACTAATATATATATATATATATGTATGTATGCACACACACACACACACACACACACACATATATATATATACACATATGTATGTATAAATTATCTTTAGCTTCTGTAGGTTTCAGAGCAGCACATGTCCTGGTGCTGCAAATATGAGCTACTTAGTTGTCAATTGATAAGTTCACATTTGCAGAGGTAAGGAGGCATGTAAATTTTGGACTTACTGCTCCTGTTGTGAAGGACATAGGTCCTTTGAAGCCCATGAGCCACGTGCGATCACTCTCCCCATCTGTGCCCACCAGTTTAATGAAGACATTGTTAAAAGTGGAGGCATAGACGAGACCGGCAGTGTACACAGTCACTTCATAGTTCACCATTTTTCCTCAGGTAAGCAGCAGAATACTGGCGTGGAGAAAATAACAAAGAACCATCCTCAGCACTGATTAGGATGACTGACATGAGGTAATGCATAAAAAGGAGCAGAGGCAAAATTTACCATAACTACTCTTATAAATGTCTTTTCTCAATAATTGCAGTCCAGTTGTTGCAAAGGGAAAATTTAATAAGCATTTTTCTTACCTCTGTTAATGATATCAGGAAGTGTCTTTGATGAGCTCCACCTGTGACCAACATCATTTCTGATTCCCTTTTATAGCCTGTGTAGTGAGGTGGGAGTGTAGCAATCAGTCAGCTCCGCTGATGGAATGCTGGACATGTATGAACAATGTCTTCGCAAAACCACAGGAAGATGATGAAAATAGGGAAGTCTTCACCCTTTGATACACAACATTGGTCAAGATGAACCAGTATGAGTTTTTTTCACTTTTCTAATTTTATGCAATACTTTAAGTTCATTAGTTAGTATCAGTTATTCCACCATTAACTTCCTTTTATTATCATAAATCCTTCTTTTTATTGTTATTTGAATAATAGTTATTTTTGTAATACTGCAATTCCAATGCACAACAAGGCTTAAAGATGACTAAAATTCATCCTCTTTGTTATTTCATGAGTGGCTGCTTGTTTGTTTGCTACATCTTTGAAATTAATTGTCTAGTAATTAAATATTTCAAGTACTTCTTACATATTTTAATCCAATAACCACAAATCAGTTTTATTTAAAAATTATCATTGATTTTGATTTTGCTTTAAATGCACATACAGTTTTGAGTCACAAAGTTGTATTTAGTATGGAACATGGTTAGGACTTTTAATATTTGGACGTGTGTGTACTTTGGAACATATTTACTGTAAATTAATAATGCTGAATCTCTTGCCACACATTTCACAACTCTGGTTTGGTCAGTGTTACTTGCCAGAATAGTGAACAGAAGTAGCGCTGCTGTAGCACAAAACCTCAGGGCAGCATCTTTCACAGGGCTGTGAGACTTCTTAACTCAACCTTGACACTCCACAACAAACTGCAGCTTTATTTTTAAGACTTACTGTTCATCCATTTACATGAGTTTATTCTTGTCAATAGTACAGGGGGCTACAACTATCATTAAGTAGTAAATTCTGGTTGTTAAATGACTAACAAACCAAATCTCATATTTTGCACTTGATATCTTAAGATAACTGACCATATTGTGGACAAAAAGTTATTGTTATCTTGACTTTCCGGGTTTGACCACTGCAAATAGTTAACAACAGTCTACTATGGATAAATGACAGTGATATTTGCATGTTGCGAGTGATAAATGAACACATTGAATATTTTAAATATAAAGATGTTTTTTGTTCATATCATGGCTATAATTTTCAACAAACAATGTTTTTCTACTTTTTTCTTACTTGTTGGGATGAGTCAAACTTGATCAACTTGTGTAAGCTTTATGTAGTGAGATAAAATTCACTTTAAGTCATAAGGCAGTACAGAACAAATAAAGACTGAAATGTAGTAATCAAAGACAAGATATTGATTGACTAATTGGCACATTAAATAATGTAATAAATAGACTTCAAGACATTGTGAGGAAAGCACCAAGGGGTTATGGCAGCACTAGTTTATTCTGAGCAAACAGCTTTTTCATAGTTAAATGCGACAATGTTGTTGTCATTCAACATGTCAATTCCTGTTTACTTCCAAAACAACTTGGAAAAGTCGTCACTTACACAGTTGATCCAGTTTTATCTGGTTTATTATAACCAGCTGTAACATGATAGTAACCAAATTCTTAAACATGGAAACGACATACAGAACAATATAAAGCAAATTCAGTGATATTTAAACAAGGAAAAGGCAAATACTGGCAATGAAATCACAAAATGCACAAATGACACAAATCACAAATGTATTATTTTTATTGTTTCTCTTTCACATGCAAGCACACACACACACACACACAGTGGCCCCTTTACTTGGTTTACCTGTATAATCTATTGCAATTCAGTCCAGCAGACATAAACTGTACTTTGTTCAAGTTTCTATAGTCCATTTTGTTGACATTGTTGGAAACGTGTATCCAATTCTTTATTTGCTGGGAACTTAATTTATAATTTTTTTAAAGGTTTTATCCTTCCTGTTAACATACATGAGGGAGGCAGAATACTGGAAACATTGTTTAATATAATGTAGGTTGGGAACAACAGCACTACTACTGTCACCATGACTTTGACAAGGCAAAAGAAATAATTGGATTAAGACCCTTCTGATTTTGTCAAAAAAAAAAGGAACAGGACAGACATCATTAAAGCAAGAAAGTAGACTTTATGGCAGAGCAATTGCATTGGATTGCATTAGATCATGCAGGTTTTGCTAATAAATTGCCACTGAGTTCCTTAGATCAACTGGCTCAGAACAGACAGGCTGACGTACATCAAGATATTTACGAATGTTGGTCACATACAGCTCAAATCATCAGTGCAAAGCTGCTAAAACACAAAGCAGTTGTTCCAAAATACAAAAAAAAAAGATTCAATCATTATTGTTTTGAGCCCAAAAAACAAATAATTTTAAAAAAAACTAGGTGATTAAATCAAACTGGGTTAAGAATGGAGATTTCAATGTGTTTTTTTCATTATGTACCAGTTTAATTGGAATGTTTAAAAAAGTTTAAATACAATGATAGCACTGTTTTTTTTTCAGTTCAAAACTTAATATGCAGTCTGTCCACTCGTCCCTTTAGTTAATGTGAAGCTGAGGGTCAGATCTGTGGGGAGGGGACTGTCAGAAGGCCAGTGGGCTTCAGCTTGTTTATCCCTCCATCAAGGATACAAACTCGTGGGAAATTTACCTTGACCAGGTGTGCTGCAAACTGGAAAAAAAAGAGAGAAAACAAAACAAAACAAGAAAGACAGTCATATCTCCACCCTCAGGGAAAGTACCTACTAATCACCTACCTGATACTTAGTGCTGAAGTCCTGGGAGTAACTGAGCTAAGAAATAACATCTTTGCACAATCACAACTTTTCAGCTATTAGGCAACATCTTGATTTCTACGTAATACCTTGCATTATACACTAGGTATGTCATCAGTGAGTATACAAAGGACAATTACAGTGTGTGACTTTGAGGAAGTAATATGAAAAAAGTTAACGAACATATGATTCAGAGCAGATTCAGATGGCAAGTTGCTCAGTTTTTTTCTACTTTATTCAGCTTTTCATATTCTCCCTACATTTACTGTATTTTTTATAGTTTTGGTTTGGTTCTGTACTCTTACTACCTGGATCCATCCTGTGTCTTGTCTCATTGCTGTTGTTGCTAATACACCTGAATTCCTCCTCTGGGAAATATTAAAGGTTCCTCTTTTGGTATCTTATTTTGCAAGAAAAGAAAAATAACTCATCTGAACTAAATCTGCCTCCAGGCAACGCAGAGACTTTTCTCTCTCATAATATCTTTCAATTCAACGCAATGCAATCCAATAATATCACTGACTATTGACTTCAAAGTAACCATAAAGTTAATTCACCACCTCTATGCCACAGTCTCAACAAAAATTGAACATTTACATTAAACAAACAATTCATCACAAGCTAAAAAGTCACAGTTAAGATACCAGTTGACAAAAAATAATTACAAAATAAATCTGTGAAAAACTAACAACCAGGTTTGGAAAGATAGAAAACTGGTACAGTTTTTCTCAGTCACTTTGGTACATTTCTCGAATCATTCTCGACTTTTGCAAAACAGTAAGTGCATTTCTCAAAACAATTCATACAAATAGCAAAACACCATGGATTACCTGCAAAAGCCAGTCTCTTGCTCAAAATCCTTAGTTCATCTCTCAAAAGTA
>JAQMCX010000589.1:0-10625 GCA_029814765.1 Acanthurus leucopareius | reverse complement strand
GGATTATAAGGCGCACTGTCGGTTTTTGAGAAAATTAAAGGCTTTTAGGTGTGCCTTATAGTGCGGAAAATACGGTAAGTAAATTCCAGTGCAAGATGTATAAAGAATATCACACAACTTTAAGGCAGATTGTGGAAGTTTCTCCAGATATTAGTTTACATAGTTCATCATAACTTATTCAAAATTAAGTTGCTTTTATTGTTTAAATGTTACCATCAAGCTTACAAGTTTAAAATGTAGATGTTTTATCAGGCAGTTCTTCAAATACTAAAAGCTGTATCTGTGTGAGATGTGTGCGTGACTGTGATCTTCTAAGTAGCTGAGCACGTTTGCTTAGAGTTCACAGTGGAGATGGATGGGGGCTGCACCTGCTGTAGCTCCGCTGTGATCTGTCTTTAGCATGTGCAGCCAGTGGATGGTTTCATATGAGGCTGTGCAGCATCTTCTCACAAGTGTTTGAGGTTGACATTTTTCTCTGGACAGATGACAGCAAACCACAGATCACTGCTTGTCTCTTAATAATTACTCTAATAGGGCTTCATGATTCTCACTTTTTTGTGCTCACACTTCTCTGTGTTGTCTCTTTCTGTCACACAAATGATAATTTTCCGATGTTTTGTCAGTTTTTACCTCCTGTCACACAAATGACAATTTTCTGATGTTTTGCCAGTTTTTACCCCCTGCTCCAAAATGTTCCACTCAGCTATATTTCTATTTTTAATGATGGCTGCACAGTCGCAGACCTCCATCTAAATCTCACTGTGAGATAAACGAGTTTCTTTTCGGTGTTGTCAGTGGATTTGCTTTTGTTAAACTCCAGTCATGTTTCTCTGCTAAGATTGAAATATATAAGGAAAGCAAAATTATGACCCAGGTTGAAACAAAGAAGCAGACAAGAATCCAAAGTATGAACAAGAGTGTTGTACATTTTGCATGTATTTCTGTCACAGAATCAGACATTTTGCAAACATCTTACTATGGTGATGGTTTTAAGTGATAGCCCATCGACTTCACTAAAATATACCAGTGTATTAATAATAACCAGGTTCACTCTCTGCTGCAGTTCCAGGTGCTTCCTGAGTTTATCTGGTGGGTGAATAAATAACTTTAGGTTCCTCTTGTGTTTCTGATTCAGGCCTGTGGTTTCTTTTTGTTCTTGGACGAAAAGTCACTGCCGCGTAGTTCAGATCATCTGAGCCTTGTGTCTGTGGGTTAGAGTATTTTTAGTCACGAGCTGAGAGTCAGAAGTCAATGGCTGATAAAAGACTTGAGGTGACTGAGCTGAAATAGAAATAGGAATATATAATAGTACACCCCAGTAAGTTCACCTCTGTTTGTTGTAGATTCTGTTCTTCAGCATGGGCTAAATGACAAAAACAATATGTTTGATCAGAAACTTCACACTGTTTTCAAATACTGCTGTTTATTTTTTATTATTCTTTATTCTATATTATTATTATTGAAAATGAGGTTTTGTACTTCTTTAAAAAGATGTGAAAATACAGAAAACAAAGCAAAAAAAACCAACAACTTTTGTTACCTCTCTGAAGCCTTTTGAATTGAACAGCCAGACAAATGACGACCATGACGAGGAAAACAGTCAGTCCACCCAGGATCACAGTCTGTACTTCTACTTCAACTTCTTCTACAACTCCCATAAGAAAGATCGTTAAATAAGACTCTGTATTATTAATCATAAGTTTCTTGAAATCATTCAAGATTTAAATGGACATTAATTAACTTTGTATGAGAAATAGTTTAGAATTTAAGTGGTCTAATGAATGATTTGATCTCCACATCATAAGGCTCACCAAAATTGTTACGCAAGAGACCACACAAGCAAAAGACAAGGCAAACTTGCAACAATCTTACCTCGAACATGTAAGTATGTTGCAGTGACAATAACTGGGTTGTTGTCTATAGGATATCCACAGAAATACAGCCCAGAGTCAAATAAATCCACTTGTTTGATTTTTAGGAAGATAGTGGAGATGTCGGTGCTCATTTCAAATTTTCCATTTGTAAATCCATCACAGAGTGAAGCAGGTGTAAGAGGCCTGAACATATGTGAGACACACTGGGGCTTTGTTCTGTTGACCAGTTTGAACCAGAACATCTGAGTGACAGAACTGGAAAAGTTAGAGCACCGCAGTGTGACTTCTCCACCAGGCTGAACCTCCAGAGTCTGAGACTCAGTAGCTGAGACGGAGAACCAGCCTGAAACACACAGGAAATGTTAATCATTTTGCTGACAGAACAACAAGGACGATATTAGCGTCTGTTTTTTAGAATCTTATTAATAGCAGTGCAGTTATTGAATTCCAGTACTTACTGAGGCTGCAGAGCAGTAAAGCTGTTTTCACAGTGAAGTTCCTCATCGTGGGTTAGGGTTACTCATGTGACTGTAATGGGGCTTTGACACTGAGCTCCTATCAGGGGATCTGAAGAGGCGGAGTGTTTTGTACACTGTATCTTGTTATTGACAGTGCTAACACCACCACTTGTGGAAAATTAAAAAAAAAAAACCCCAACAGGACTTGAGATTTCACAAGACTGACTGTTACTAACCTGTTCATTTCAAACATTCAAACACCTTATCAAGATCTACACTACATAAGTAGCAAGGACTTGCGGCTTGGTCATCATATGTTTTCTGCTCTCTCCTTTGGGAAAACTAATTAAGAGCCAAAGTCTAGCTGACCTTTTTTTTTCCATTTCATCATCTTGTTCTGTAAGGAAAAGCGACCCCAACCCTAAACAAAATGCCAAACTGTGGAATTCAAAGTTAAAATTAATATATGTGGGATTTCCCTGCTGTTAATGTACCTGAACATAACCTTTAAACTGCATCCAGACAGAACATGTACCCTCTGCATTTTATAACTAAAACATGTCTCATATTTACAATTAGTAATGGAAACATCTCCTAACCAAAATATTTTTTTTTATAAAAGGTGAATTGTGGTTATAAAGACTTAAGACTCACTATTGGGCCAATGACAAACATGTGTCACTATGATGGTCAGTCTAAAGCTGTTTTAAAAGATAGAAACTGTACCTGCTATTAGTCTGCTGTGGTCTGTCACTTGTGAAACATGTCCAGTCTGTGGAATAGTGGCTCCAGAGGGAAGAGGATGTTTACTCTCAAATGAAAAAAGGTGTGATGATGTATTACAGGTGCCTTTGCATGTATAAATGTCTTTGTATTTGTTATTGCAAATATATGAAAATGTGCCATTTCTTTTTTGAAGTAATGTTGAGGTGCAACAAATTTTGTTTTTTTAAAAAAATTACATTTAATATACTTTCATTGAAAGCACTGTGATCCCTTTAGGAGCTGCAAAATATGAACAACTTAACTTCCAATTTGGTTATTATTAGCTTTGTTTTTGTGGCTTATGCTTAAATTTGGAAATATAAACATGTCTCTTGGTTGAGACTCTCTTATAGGTTGTCAAGAAAAAATGTGGAACCTATGAGAAAATTTTTAACATATAACATAACAGAACAGACAATTTTTTTTTTTTTTTAGGATTTTAAGAAAGTGACCCTCTCATAGGAAGGAATTCTGCTTGACAACTAATACTTCTACTGATGATAATTTACTTAAATTAAGTGCACTGTACTGATAATACACATTGTCATTACTTGTAAGAGTTGCAGTTCCAGTTGTGTCCTCAGTCACTCTGGTGGCAGAATACTCACCATTTGAAACCAACTTTCTCTCCCTGATGCTCCCCTTTTTCTTTTTGGCTTCTACTCAACAGGGTTATTAAATTAGACTCTACTTTACCTTTAGAGGTTTTAGACTTGGGCTGTCAAGGTATCAAATTTTCACAACATGATTACTGTGGCCTTATGACTTTACAATGGTGCTGTTAATGCAAAAAGTATAGAAATTATAAGAAAAAAATGTTATGAGTCAAAATCAAATGAATTGCACTTAAAAATATTACTTTAATCACAACTGAGAATGAGATTTATTGTGTTTTCATTACCTTGGAATGAGACTTTTATAACTACAGAGGATGAAAAAACTGCTTCACAGAGTCTGCCATGTTGCACTACCATCTTTCTACAGTAGCCCTGGATGGACAAACCATCCACTGGTTCTATGAATAGCCTTTTAAAATTTTCACATTTTTCATGCCCACTGTATGTTGTACTAGATGCTTTAAAGCGAAGGGTTAGCAGAGGGATAGTCAGTCTGATGTAAACTGTAACTTAACCACTAGATGGCATGAAAATCTACACATGCACTATAAAATCCATCACACTGCAGCATCCGATACTGAGTTGACGTGACTGTAGAGATGACTGGGAACTGTGAGGCTTTACTGTGATCTGTTATGACCTATAAATGTGCAGCAACTTTCACACTGTCTCAGGCATCTTTTCACACTTGTTTCACAAGTGTGAAACACACTGCTGCACAGAGTTGAGACTAGCGAGTCACGATAGGAGTGGTGACACAGTTTAAGAATAGATTGGTTTTGCTCCGCATGCATGCTAAATGATCTCTGCTCACAATCTTTATCATATATCGTTTCTGTATGTTAAAAAGGCCTCTGTGAAGTATTTTTGTCTTCTGAAAACATGAAGGCCTTTGTGGTGTGTGGTTAGGATGTAGAGCTGAAGGCCAAGCTTCCTGCAGTTTAGATCTCAGTCATGTTGCAAGCAGTGATAGAAACACTTATATTTGTTCTCACAGTGCAACAGGAGACAAAGAATTAAGAATGATTTTTACATTCTATTTATAATTCAGTCATATAGCATAACCCATACACATGCATGATACAATTGGCACAGTTCAAGTATTTAGTTTACACAATAATGCATTTTATTTTTTTTGCAACACATTGTTCAAATGTTTCTTACTTTCTTACTTTCTCTACTAATCAGAAGACAATACACGGTTGTACACGTCTGCCACAAAGCTTTGATATAAAAGGCTTCATAGTTTTCACCTCAGCTGTACCCAAACCACACTGTGCTGTCTCTTCCTGTCACTCCTCCACTGCTGCAGACCTCCATCGAAACACCAATCATCTTTCGCTCTCTGATTAAGATTAAAGACAAACCAAAATAAGCAAGAAAGAGACCCCAGCATGAAAGTAGATTCAAATTTGTAGCACAGATTGCAGAATTCGTGTGACAATGGTGGTGTAAAATGTTGAGACGTTTCCTGAGTCTATCTGGTGGCAGCATACACAACATTTGGGTCCAACTGGTTCACCGATGGAGGTTTACTGCTCCTTTTTTGCTTCAGATGGAAACTCAGAGAGGCATAGTTACAGGCATCAGGGTCCAGGTTCTACAAATAAAAATATTTGGCAGTCATCTGTCAAAACTGAGTTTCTTAAGTAAAATCATTCAATAACAGATGACTTTGATCAATCTTAATCTGGAGAAATCTTAAAATCTGATTACCCCAACATGTTGTGGATTTGGTTCCACTTCATCAGCTAAATGCAGGAACAGAACATCTGGTCAGTTAATTGCTCTAAAATATTGCTGTTAATGCTTTTTTGAGAGCCAAAAGTTGCAATGTTATCTTTTACATATGTCGCAGTACCTTTACGAAGTTTCCTGATTTTGACAACCAGGAAAACGATGACAATAACGAGGACAATAATCTGAGCACCCAGGATCACATTTGTCAGTTTTGTTGTTTCTTCAAACACATCTGTAAGAGAGATGATTGAATTCAACTTTTTGCATAGAAGTCTGCCTTTTGTGGGTTTAATGTTTCTTATAAATCAAAAGACAAAAAGATCACAAAAATCTTACCTTGAACCTTTAAATATGTTGCACTGACAATCACTTCCTTCCTATCTATGTAAAATCAACAGAAATACAGTGGAGAGTCAGAGAAATCCACCTTTTTGATCCTGAGAAAGAGGGTGGTGGTGTTGGATGTCATAGAAAATTTTCCCTTTTGAAATCCTGCATGGTAAGTAGTATTTCCATCTGAGCCGGACATGGTGGAGATACAGCTGATGTTGGGTCTGCTGTCCAGTTTAAACCATGAAATGTGAAAAGGAAAACTGCTGAAGCTGGAGCACAGCAATGCGACTTCTTCACCAGGTTGAACCTCTAATGTGTGAAACTCAGACACTGTGACTGAGATCCAGCCTGAAAAAAACAACATAAAATTATTCCTACATTGTGATTCAGCAAGAACCAAACAATACTCGTTAAAGATCTTTTGGATGGTCTGCAAGAATTAGCTCTGAAGGAAAACTAGCAACAATTGTATTGACCAAAAATTGATAGATTTACTTACTGGAGGTACAGAGGAAAGATATTATCCAGGCAAACTTCACCATTGTGCGTACTCTATGACTGAACCACTGTAATGGTTGCAACTGAACTAAGCTCCAGTAAGTGTGGTTTTAACGCAGAGAGGCGGAGATTTCTTTTGCTTATCCAGCTGCTCAGATTGAAATTGTCAGTGATGCTGTAAAAATCTTCAGGTAGAACAAGAGAAAGCCATTATTTTGTTTAATAACACTTAAGACAATCCAGGTAGTTTTTCAGAAAAAGATGCATTAGTGTCTCTTAGTCTGAACAGTATGAGGAAGTGTAATCTGTGACGTACTTTGTCTTCATCAGCTGCTCTTTTTCTGTATCACCATATCTCAGCGAGTAGCATATTATCATTAGTGTTGGGCAAGTTACTTCCAAAATGTAGTTTATTAGATATTATAAGTAACTTTCATTTGACAGTAGTAAGTTACTTTACAATATTATTTTTTATGAAAAGTAATTAGTTTCTGATTACGCTGCTTTTACATGACTTTCACCAAAATAACTGCCAAAATATGTGTAGGCATCAAAACAGGAAGTGCATAATATTCTTAAATGGTGAACAATCAAAGCACGGAAGTTCAAGTTAGCTGCAGTTCATTACATATCCAGTGGGAGGCGGCATTATAGAGCCTAATGAGGGTTCTCTTGCATTTACAAGCAGTGGTTTGTCGATGCAAAGTGCACCTCACGACAATGTTTTTGCCCTTTTGCATATGAAACTCATGGTATTGTCATTATAACCAGTCAGAGAACATAGAGTCTGAACATACAACAGCCACTTTGCAATTCCATCAAGCTGATTCTTCTTCAGGGGATTTTTTTTCTTTTGCACAAGTGGAAGTGGCAGTTTGTTGATAAACTCACAAAAAAGTGCTCACAATAGTAAGACGTTCTATTACTCTGTTACTTCCTAGAAGTATTATATACTGTACCCCCAACACTGATTAATTCACACACATGGACATACACACATATTTATTTATTTATGATGAATATATAATGACAAGTATCACAAAAACTATGTTTAATATATAGTATTATTATTATATATTATTTATATGTATGTAATGTCTTTCTATGTCATGCTTATGTGTCATGGAAACGTCATGGAATCAGAATGATGACATGAATGAGGTCATCAAAGTCATGTATGTGAAATCTACTAACATTCTGGCTTCTCTCTTAATGCTTGGACTTGAACTGAGTTGACCTGTTGCAAACCCAAAGCATGGAGAAATACTTCCCTCAGAAATTCTGAGCTGGAAAGAATCTACTGGAAAGCTTGTTGGAGAACAAACTACAGGATATCTGGTGTATTTTGGGAAGACAGAGGAGCTTTAAAATGGCCCCCAGTAGGCCACCAGTCAACGAGGTTCACCAGCTGATGAAAGCTGCCTATGTGTTTGACAACTACCATGCAGGTAAATACGTTTTAATTATTTTCCTTGTGACTGATTTATTGATTCATTTACCTAAAACACTTAAAAACTTTTTTAGGCCTGTTGGAAAAATCAACATCAGGTGAAAACAAACTATAACTCCACAATATCTCTGTGTAAAATTAATTTCTTATGAACAGAATTCCTTTTATTTCCCAGGAAAGGTGTGGAGTGTAATAAAAGTTAGTGTTATGATTTAAGGAACAATGTTATTTTGGTTTTAGAGCATCAATTTTTCTTTTTCCAAAACTGCAGAAATTTTTTTTCTAAAATTGTAGGAAAAAGAAAAATATGTCTTGTTTGTGCACTGTGGGGACGACGGAACAATTGATTCTTGAAACTATTGGAACGGTGGAAAAATACACTTGGAACTATATATAAAGTTACAAATAATAATAAAGTTATAAAATTATAAATTATACAAAAAGAACTATATTTATAGTTATTTCTGTATAGTTACATACTTGGAACAGTGGAACTATTTGATTCTACATCAGGGGATTTTTTTTTCTGTTGCTCTGGTGGAAGTGACAACAGAAACATCAAGACACATAGGTGAATTGAACCAGAGCTAAACTCCACGTGAACTTTTGAGTTTGTTTTTGTTGCTGAAGCCTGAAATATGATATCTGCCAAAGCATGATGCTGAAACATTCAGTCGTTTTCATTTCAAAGTTTAGTACATTAAACTTTGTTTTAGATTTTCCTTGAGATTCATCTACAGATCTTTGTTCAGATTTTGAGAGAGGGGTGTCAAAGTGAATGAATTCTGATTCTGTTTTTGGACCTTCAGCTTGAAGTGATGTGTTCACAACACAGCTTGATGCCTTCTTGATACGATGGTATTTTCATTACATTTAAATGCTCTTTGCTTGTCACTACAGTCTATATCATGGATGAAGAATAGAACTATTTGTCATGCAGCTGCATGCACTGCATGTGCATGTCTGCGCTCTGAATGCCACCTTCTCACACAAGCTATGCGATAATGCAGCTCAAAAACTGAGAAAATAGATAGATAGATAGATAGATAGATAGATAGATAGATAGATAGATAGATAGATAGATAGATATAACTATATATATAGATATATATTGTGTGTATGCATGCGTGAGTTCTTGTACTTGCCAAGTGAGGACCTGTGTCAGTTTTTTAACCAACAAAGTGAGGACATTGTGTGTATGTGTATGTGTGTATGTGCATGCCCTTGAACAGCTGTCTTTGTGAGAAACAATTTCGTTAATTTAGTGTACACCTTGAAAGTGAGGACATTTTTTGGAAAGTGAGGACATTTTTGCTGGTCTTCACTTTGAAGCCTTTGAAGGGCTTTTGAGGGTTAGAACTTGGTTTTAGGGTTAGAATCAGGGCCAGCTTAGGGTTAGGATATGGGTGGGACCCAGGCAGTTTTTTGGTTAAGGTTAGGGTGAGGTTAGGTTAGGTGTGTGCATGTGCATGTGCGTGAGTGTGTATATGTGTGTATGTTTATGTGTAAACACACCAGTAAATTAGGCCTTATCGGTGAATCTCATCACTCTGATTACGTCCAATATCTCTTTTTGTTGCAGAATGGGAAAAATGAAAAGCTTTCATGTAATGTTTTAATCCAAAGCACTTTTGAATGTGTCTCTCTGAACCATTCACACACACACACACACACACACACACACACACACACACACACATACACACATACACACACTGATCATAGCATCCATCATTCATGCCTTGTTTAAACTAAGCTGTTGATGTTTACGCCAGAGGTAAGTTAACAACATGTCCTGTAACACTGCAATCAGCACTTAAGAATCAAATCAAAGTTTTCAAAAAGTCCTACTCTTTGATCTGAGGCAACAGTTAAAGTTTAGGGCTATTCTCACATCTCCACAACTGAAGTCGTGTCCATTCTGTCCCCTGTGCAAGAATAGATTATCAACCCCCCATTGACAAAAACAAAACTAAAAAACACTGCAGAGGGGCCCTCTCAGACGCCCTCATGGTAGATAAAAAGATAAACCATAAACTCTGCAGCACAGAAGACTGATGCAGTCCGCACAGGTTCAGAGTGGACACCACAGATTAGTGTCACCAACTGAGTATCCAACCAAAATGTTAAGTATGGTCAAAGTCCCCCAATGATTTAATTGTTGAATTACAACACAAGATCATCTGTTTCAAAAGATGTTTTTCTTTTAACACACTATGTTCATTACATGTATTTATGCTGCAGAAAATGTTGAAAATTTCTATGAATCAATTTAAAAATACACTGCGTTTTAAATACAGAAATTTAGCATATGATTGGCATTATATGATATAAGTTACATTCAGTTTCATACTGATGGACTTTGTGTTTTTCAAAGCTTTTGTCTTAAGAAGAGTCTTATTTCCTCTGTTTGGGTCGAGAGCCAGCAGGTATTCACTCAGAGCTTTGATCTGAAATCATACTGTCCTGTCTCTTCCTGTCAAACAAGAGATGTGAACCTAAGTCACTGCTCCACTGCAGCAGACCCACATCTGAAGAGCCATCTTTGTTTTTACTGTTTCTTTCTTCATATAATTCACCAACAGTATTGTTTTTTACCCAGAAGATTTGAAATGAGAACAAATACAATGCTTTAATCACATTTTTACAAGAAGAAAATGCTTGTACAAGAATGACACTGGATCTTTATTGCAACATTTGGTTTGGCAATAGTGATCATTGCTTTCATCAACAAATCATATTGAAGGTCCGGAGTATATGACAATGACAAAGCTTCAGTTTCAGCTGCCTCCTCAGTCTATCTGGTGGCACTATAAATAACATTTGGCTCCACCTCTCTTCTTCTGGCTTTTGGTTGAAATGCCACGGCTGCGTAGTTCAGGTCCTCTGA